>JAJIBD010007935.1:0-25950 GCA_021461705.1 Cryptotis parvus | reverse complement strand
AAGAAGAAGAAGAAGAAGAAGAAGAAGAAGAAGAAGAAGAAGAAGAAGAAGAAGAAGAAGAAGAAGAAGAAGAAGAAGAAGAAGAAGAAGAAAATCTGTAACATAGAAAAGAAAATCTGTAACATATAGGGAACCACATGTGACCAAGGTACAAACACTTCCCTTGCTCGGATGGCCAAGCAGCACAGCCCTTCAAGACTCCCCTCAACATGGTTCTGACTTGAAAACTCTGCATTCAGAGGGGAAGGAGTATCTGCCATAAAGCCAATATTCAGACCCCATTCATAGCATCCAGTGTCAGAGGTCCCACAGGCATTCTGAGGCACTGGGTTTCCAACTTGGTCTCCAACTTTCACAGAGGCAGCTCCAGCCCTTTGTGCAGGCGGCAACAGGAGCTGTGACTTCCATGTTTCTGTTCTGACAGTACCATAGGTTTGAACCTTCACCTTCAAAAATGCTGATAGTTGGACTGATCCAATTATCATCTGATAATAAACTGGAACTAGTTGTATGAGAGAAAGGACTGATTTGTAGGGTATCTATAGGGTTTTCCCCATAAATCCAGGTCCTCCATGTTCTGGGGGTGCAGTCTCATACTTCCATGTAGTGCTTTCAATTCATTTTTTCTCCTAATCCCTAGCAAGAATTGGTGAATGATCTAGACCCTGAAACAATCTGGTAAATGAATGAATGACTGGCTGAGTCACATGTTCAGACACACAATTTTCTTGCTGCTGCGACTCAGACCCCATGTCCACCTCACTTCCTCTGCTGCTTTTCACAACTGATCTATTCGGGAAGATGCAAAAGTAATTTCCAAAGCTTTCATCGGCCTTTTATTTTCCCCTCTCCACTCACTGTTCTAACTTAGCCAGGCAGGCACGCTGGGTCAACTGTCTTCATTATGGCCCTCAACCTAGTAGCAACTTGAGGATGCTTGGGTCCTCTGTCGGGTGGAAGCACTCCTAGTGCACTTGTTTTTGTTGCACCCTTGCTTTAACAATTCTCCTCCAGGGGAGCTTCGTTGGAGCTGTCACACTTCTGTTTCAAGAGCCTGCCACCTTGAGCTTCATGTGCAAGCCAAACACATCTGAAAGCCACTGCTGAGCTTTCAACATTAACAATCTGTCAATAACTACAATACAGAAAAGATACTTCTTCCTGATAATTAAGAAAAAATTAAATAATACATTTTTTGTTTATTTTAGGGGGGGCTACACTGGAAATGCTCAAGGGATATTCCTGTATCTGAGCTCAGGAATCACTTCAAGCCATGCTTGGGGAACCATATGGAAGGCCAGGGACTGAACTCAGCCTCATACAAGGCAAGAATCCTACCTGCTGTACTATGGCTCCTGCCCAAATATATCCATCTCTCAATAAAATTTAGGAAAGATAAAGTTTTAACTTTGTTCAGGTTTACCGAACGTTAAAACTTTCAATTTGGGGGTTCGAGGGAACAGTTTATAAGGCAGGAGCACATAGCTGGTGTACAATAGGCCCCACATCCAATTCATAGCACTGCATGCCCTACGGGCTCCCAGAGAACCACCAGAGGTGGCAACAGTGGCCTCAGGACTGCAGAACGAAGCCCAAGAAACAGCGCACCACAAATACCCAATCAGAGGGTGCCAGGCATAGTGCCCAGGCTGAGTTCTGCTTGGAAGAACACCCCACCCCAAAAAAATAAACAAACAACAACAAAAAACACCTAAACTTTTTAAGAAAAAAAATTATTATCTAGTTTATATTGACTAAAGTGACCATAAAATGTTTGGATGCCAAATACTTTTCAAATTCTTGCAGAGGAGACTTTAAAACAAAATGAATTCTTAGTTTGTTAACAGCTGAGATGGTGATGTCACAGCAAGAGTGGAAGAACGGAATGTCAGGTGAATCCAGTCAGTCACTTAAATCTCATCCACCAAACAGGCAGCAAGTTGAGACAGATAAATGGAAGGGCAGACAGTGGGAGACAGCAGTATATATAAAGGAAGCCTCCCAGCCAGTCCTGCCCCCTTCTCTTGCTAACAGTAAGACATCATAACTTAATAATTGAATTGTCGGGGCCAGAGCGACAGCACAGCAGGTGGGGCATTAGCCTTGCACATGGCCAATCCCAGGTTCAATCCTCGGCATCCCATATGGTCTCCCAAGCCCTGCCAGGAGGAATTCCTGAGTGCAGAGCCAGGAGTAACCCCTGAGCATCGCTGGGTGTGACCCAAAAAACAAAAACAAAACAAAACAAAACCAAAAAAAAAAAAAAATTGAATCGTCAGGACCTGAGCAATAGCACAGCAGTTAGGGCATTTGCCTTGCACGCAGCCGATCTGGGATCTATCCCCAGCATCCCATATGGTCCCCTGAGCACTGACAGGAGTAATTCCTGAGTGCAGAGCCAGAAGTAACCCCTGAGCATCACCAGATGTGACCCAAAAAATTAAAATAAAATTAAAATAATTTAAAAAAGACTGAAGTCTTAGCTCATTTCTACATTTATTTGTAAATGTAGAAATAAGACTGAATGTAGAATAAGACTGAGTTGCTTTAGCTCATTTCTACATTTATTTGTAAATCATTGAGTCTCAATTCTACATTTATTTGCTAGATAATTCTTGGCCAAGACAATCTTTCCAAGCAACTTTTTGTCCACCACCTGGAGGCAGCAAATACTACAGGAAAATAACTCTGTTCAACACACAGCAGAAGGTACACACATTATATATTTATTATGTCTTTTGATTTCCAAATTATTCTACCAAAAGGGACATTTCAGTGGCTCTTCAAAATACTAATACCTCTTAGATTCACAACTGTGAACAAACAGACTCTTAGGAAGAAACCATACAAAGCAACAGGAATCAGAACTGCTAAAGAATCACATGGCAAGACTGGTCTGAATGTAGGTGTGCTACTTTATAACTTCACCCATATATTTACATCCATTTACTTTAAATTATTTGCCATAAAACTTTAAGATGATCACTTCCCTGAAGTACTAGCACCAAAAAAAAAAATAAGTAAATCTGCATCTTGTCCCTGAATTCCAAAACTAAAAAAGTACGGCACATCTACCTGAAAGCAAGTGTACCATAAGTTGTGCCCTGGCTGAGAAGCACAATGTGCTTCCCAGAGAGCGGATACCACCTCCGCATCCCTACATGCAGGTAAGGGAGTGCACACTTTGGTTTGTTGACTTAAAGAAAGCAGTCTCTAATGGGTAACTAACTAATCGTTTTTTATTTTTTTCTGAATGGGCAGCAGACCAAATTAGTTAAGAAACCTCTGTCTTACATGATCGTCCTCAATGTTCTTCAAGAGCCGGGGATCTTCAAAGTCACATGAGTCACTTGGGGGGAGGAGGTATCCGGCTGGGAAAGAGAAGAGAAATATATTCAATTCAGAATTTCCCTTAAGGGGCTGGAGAGATAGTACAGCAGGTAGGTACAGGGTTTGTGTTACATGCAGCCAGTGGAGGTTCAATCGCCACCACTACATACTGTCCCCTAAGTACTGTCAGAAACGATCCCTGAGCACAGCAGGAGTCAGCCTAGTACACTGATGGGTGTAGCCCCCAATTTTTTTTTAAATGGTCATGACACTGGCCAGGGAAATGACACCAATGTAGAAGTACATGCCTGGCATGTGCAGGACCCTAAATTTGATTTCCACTGCATGACACTACCCAAAAGCACTGCCATGATTAGCCTAAGTGGCCCCTGAGCACTGCTAGGACAGCTCTGGTGTTCCCCATGCTCTGCTGGGCCTGAGCACCAAACAGGCAGTCCGTACCACCAAGCCAAGTATCACTAGGAATGGTCATGGCTGTTCCAGCATCTCTGTGGATATAAGCGTGGCCCCTATAAAAATACATTAAAAATGGCAGTTTTAAACAGCAAATTTGGTTAGGTTATGCTTTTTATTTTTGAGTGTGTGATAAATCTATTTAATATGTCAAATACCAGTAACAATTATAGACCTCATTCCAAAGACTTGATGGAATGGTTTGAGGCTCTTTATGTTCCTGGAGCAAGCAGGTTTTCTTGGGCTCTACTTGCATGAGACAGATCATATGGAGATGTTACTGGTGCACGCTTGAGAAAATCGAAGATGAACGGGGAAGACAGTGATACAGTGACAGTGATAAATCTAATAAAACACAGCTCATTATCACTAGGCTTTCAAAAATATTTATCTAAAACAATATGCAAGACATCAATACACCAGGACAAAGGAACAGTTCAGGAAGGGGAGAAATGCAGCATCAAAGGAAAACACAAAGGCACGGGAATGCTTTCAAAAATTGAGAATGAGATAAAAAAAAATACTGAACAACAAAAGATAGAAAATCAGAAAATAGAGCAAACACATACGGAAGTGTGACATATAGATAAGAAAACTGGACCCTCAAAAAGGGAAGGAAAGAAGGAAAGGAAGGAGGGAAGGAGGAAGGGAGGAAGGGAGGGAAGGAGGGAGGGAGGGAGGGAGGGAGGAAGAGGAGGAAGGGAGGAAGGGAAGGGAGGAGGGAGGAAGGAAGGAAGGAAGGAAGGAAGGAAGGAAGGAAGGAAGGAAGGAAGGAAGGAAGGAAGGAAGGAAGGAAGGAAGGAAGGAAGGAAGGAAGGAAGGAAGGAAGGAAGGAAGGAAGGAAGGAAGGAAGGAAGGAAGGAAGGAAAGGAAGGAAGGAAGGGAAGGAAGGAAGGAAGGAAGGAAGGAAGGAAGGAAGGAAGGAAGGGAAGGAAGGAAGGAAGGAAGGAAGAAGAAAGGAAGGAAGGGAAGGAAGGAAGGAAGGAAGGAAGGAAGGGAAGGAAGAGAGAGAGAAAGAAAGAAAGAAAGAAAGAAAGAAAGAAAGAAAGAAAGAAAGAAAGAAAGAAAGAAAGAAAGAAAAAAAGAAACAAAAAGAAAGAAAGAAAGAAAGAAAAGAAAGAAAGAAAGAAAGAAAGAAAGAAAGAAAGAAAAAGGGAAGAACCAGCAGGAACTGGTAAATTCTCATAGTATTAAAAGTATTAATTTAATTAATACTAATTAACAGGAGAGGTAAATTATCATAGTATTAAAAGTATTAATTTTCAATAATTAATAAGGGTAGAAGTCCAGACAGAAATGGTCCAGTAGAGACCAAAGAGCACACATAATAAGAAAGTCTACCCCAAATACATGGATGAATCTTCCTGTATAGAGGTAACACCAAAAAACTCACACACTTACATAGTTTGTGAGCAGGAAAAAAATTAACTTTGGGGCAGGAGAAACAGGTCACACATAGAACAGAAGTTAACACAACCTCTACTGCAGAAAGTTTCCTAATGTTTCTCTTTTATTTGAATTAAAAATTTAATGACTGTTATTTAAAGTATAGGAATGAACGTCGCCAAGAAAGCCAAACATCGAATTTGGCTGCTTCTGGAAAGCAGGAAGTGAAGGTAAGTATCTTATCTGTCCAAGGGCTGGCTGGATTTTGTACTAGAGCCTTGTAGCATTATTGGACATTTTGAACCATCTATTTATGTTTAAACTTTTGTCTCACCCAAAAAAACAAATTATGTAGGAGAAAATGCTGATGTGAAGTTATCCTGCAATCCTTTCCATTAGAGCATGAAGAACTCTAGAACTTACCTGAAATCATCCGAGGATGGCTCTCTTGTCAGTTCTGGAAAATGACTGTCAGAGGGAGAGAGAAACAGAGTGGTCACAAAACTGTAATCAAATAAAGTGGAGCAAGGAAAGTCTCTTCAGCAAGTGGTGCTGGGAAGACTAAATAGTCACACAAACCAAAAAAAAAAAAAAAAAAAAAAAAAAAAGGAAACTTTCCAATCTCACACCATGCACAAAAGTTAATTCAAAGTGGATTGAAGACCTTGAGATTAGACCAGAATCCACAAACCATGTTGAGGAAAACAGAACTCTCTGGAATATGGACCTCAGAATTGCCTTCAATTATTTCACCCCAGAGGCAAAGAGTAAATGGGACTACATCAAACTAAAAAGGCATGGCAAAAGAAAACTCAGGCCAAAAAAAGAAAGACACCCTACATTTTTGGAGGGCGGTTGATGGGATTTTTTTTTTTATTTTTAGGTAAAATTCATACATTGACATACTTAATTAACTTAAAACATTAATAGACACTGACATTTGTAATTATCTGGGTTTTTTTAATTTATTTTATCAAGTCACTGTGCAATACAGTTAAAAGGCTGGGGCCGGAGCGATAGCCCAGCGGTAGGGCGTTTGCCTTGCCTCGTTGCAGACTCATGCCTGCACGGGTTCGATCCCCGGCATCCCATATGGTCCCCCGAGTACTGCTAGGAGTAATTCCTGAGTGCAGAGCCAGGAGAGACCCCTGAGCATTGCCGGTGTGACCCAAAAAAAAAAAAAGGCTATTCATAACTGGGTTCTCAGTCACATACTGTTCCAACACCCATCCCTCCACCAATGCATGTTTCACACCACTAATATTCCCCTTTGCCTTCCTGCCACCCCTGACCTCCTATCCTTCCAGCCTGTCTCTATGGCAAGCCCTTTCCTTCTTTCTCCTCTCTCTCTCTCCCATTGGGCATTATGGTTTGCAATATAGATACTGAGGGTTACCATGTTTGTTCCTTTACCTCCTCTGCATATAGTTTTTATACATTGGTCATTTGCAACTAAATGTCTCTCATTAAGACACCCTACTTAATGAGATAGAATATTTACACACCATACATCAGGCAAAGGGCAACATCTAAGACATATCAGTCATTCACAAAGCTCAATGCAAAAAACAAATAATGACCAGATCCAAAAATGGGGAGGAGGTAAAGCACACATCTCTGAAGAAGATACAAGGATGAGCAGCAGGCATATGCAAAAGGAAGACCAGTAGGCATCATCACTTAGAGTCAGGGAATTTCAAATCAAAACAATAATGCAGTGTCGCCTCACACCAGTAAGCCTGGGATTTATCAAAAATACTGAAACTGTGTTTTTTTTTAAAGACAAAGAATGTGAGTACTGAAACAGTGTTAGCAAGGACATGATAAAAGAGGGACCTCATGCACCACTGGTGGGAATGTCACCTGGTGCAGTCTCTATAGAAAGCTGTACAGATGCATCTCTAAAACATAAAAGGAGAATTCCCATATGACCAAGCAATTCCTCTTCTTGGGCATGTGCCCACAAAGCATAAAATCATTCATTTGAAAATATATGTGCATGCCTATGTTCATCACACAATAGCTGCGCTATACCAACAACCTAAATGTTCGGTGACAGATGAATGGATAAGGAGGAGTGGTATATAATACAATGGAATATCACACCACTGTCAGAAAAGACGAAATGAGGCAGCAAGCTTGGATGAAAATGGTGAGCATTATGTGAAATAAAATAAGCCAAAGGAGGACACACATAAGCAGATTATCTCACTTTTCTGAGATAAGAGACAAAACACAGGAGGATAATGGTGACAGGTGACAAACCTTTGGGTTTCAGACACAAAACCAAAACTACTAAGTTAAGGAGAAGGGAGAAGAAAGAGGTGACATGAGGACAATGATAGATGGTCTTGGGAACATTGGTGATGGTGACAGTATAGAAATCTTGCAAAAACAAAACCATGAAAGTCATCACTACTATAACCAAGCTACCTAAATCGAAAAAACAGAGATCAACACCAAATCATGAATACGGACTTGATAACAGAGAAGAAATGTAAATGTACAGATTCCCGAGATTTCTCACTAGCTTAATGCTTGCAAAAATAAACCATATTTTAACTGTTCCAAGGGTCTTACCCTTTAATTACTTTGAATAGTGATTCCAAACCTAAGGTTCTACAAATATACTTTCAAAATGAAAAATGCAAGAATCTTTTATTGATATTGAATAATACAAATAAAATTTTCAGTGGAGGATAAACAACCTTACCCATAGGTTACTCCAGCAATGCTGCACTTCTTAAAATTCATGATATTGCATGTAAGGGTTCCAGTTTTGTCAGAAAACAGGTATTTTACCTAAAGAACAGAATAAATATGCATTAATAATATGCAGAAATAAATGGATGGAGGTGTCTTCTATGTTTTTAAAATCCATTATAATTTTAAAATGAAAATCTGGGATCAAAGGGAGAGTTTAACAATGGAGGTGCTTACCCCACATGTGGCCAAAACAGGGTTCAATCCCTGATACCCCACAAGTTCCCTGATTGCCACCAGGAGTGATCTCTGCATACAGAGTCAGAAATGAGTCCTGAGCACCACTGATGTGACCAAAATAAGTAAATAAAATGAAAATGTCCATAATACAAGCATCATAATTACATTACTACAAAATATTTACTATTTTAATGCTCAAATCACTTTAAAGGCTTCTCCCCTTTAACATTCTCCAGAGAGGCACGCACCTGTCCCAGTTCTTCATTAAGGTTCGATGTCCTGGCCATTGCTGGGGTGTCATTTACAACATAATACATATCTGTGTCCTGAGAGATAGAAGGAGGTGAGGAAAGGGCTTAGTTATGTCAAGCCTTCATTTAAACTAAGGACAAAATAAGCTAAAAGGTAGATAACAATGAAAACGTTTGTTTTTCATTGAAGGTGAAAATGCTGACGATTGTGTTGGAAAACCTGTGACATGAGGAAAAAATATGACAGTTACATACAGAAGATTTGGTTTCAAGATGATCTTTGTGACCTAGTCGAACTCACTTAGTAGCTTAGCTAATTGCTCAGGATTGTTGAGACTCTCATATAAGATGCACAGGACAGTATCCAGACTACAGTCACTGACTGCTGAAGGCCAGTGCTGACCAGCCAAACACTTCCCTAGCACTTGCCCTTCCACTCTGAGAATAGAATCCAAAGGTGCTGTCAGTATGAGATCTGATACTTAAGGAACCCTGAAGAACACACACCTAGCTCACCTGTCTCAGCACTGGCCCTCAAAGGCATGAAGAGCTGCTGTGGCTGTATCATCCTTGCTCACCAAAACAAATGCATCTCTGGAGCATTTTGTCTCTGTAACCTCACTAAATCCTTCCAAGAGCCCTTAGAATAACTCCATCTGTACATATGGATCCATCTCATATATCAGGAAGGTGAAATGCCATGAACAAGCTTCAGGAGGTGACTGAGAGGCACCTTCGGAATTTCTGCTGACTGTTGAGTGCGAACTGGGTCGTAGATCAAACTTTCCCTTTACCTAGACTCTCTCTGAATGACTAAGACTCTAAGAGAGTATTAAAAAACATGGGCTGATATTTCTTTAGTTTAACTCCCTATGTGGGTCATAAACCAAACTCTTCCTTTCTTGGAGTTTTACTAAGATTTCAATGAGACTATTAGACAATAGGGGTTGACAACGTTTCAGTAGCCACAACTCTGCCAGGATACTCACCCAGTTTATAAAAAGAGCTTGAGTATATTTCACAACCTCTAGAGTTACCAGCAGGCTGATGGGAATAAGATTGTTGTATAAGATGATGAATGTCAATAAGTTGTATCCAAAGTTATTAGAGCTTGTTTCTGTGGGGAGGAAAAAAAAAGAGTTCTTTCTGTAGCTCTAGTCACTGACTCCAGTTTCCTTGTATTTCATGATTCTGACTATTTTCCCAAAGATAAAGATCTTGGCTTCTGCAAGGAGGTTAGGAGATGGGAAGGGTGCCCCTCTCTGTGGCTGGGTGGCAGATCACAGCTATTTAGACAGGAGTTCACAAAGTACTGCAGACACATGACAAATGGAGCCAATGGGAAGGTGGGGTTGCACCATGGGAAGACAGTGAAGAAGAGCGAAGTTTAAGACTAGTTCTGGAAGGCAGACAGGGAAAAAAAGAGGCATAAGAGAGGCAATGAATGGTTTTAAGAAGCTTCTGAAACCTCACTGAGGTGCAGGGGTTGGGGAACACTCCAAAGGGTGGGATGAACTGAAGGAATCTGAATAGATAGTATAGGAAGACAGGGGGTAGACAAGTCCTGCATCTATTTATTGAGGGAACAAGTTCCAGGGCATGGAGATCAAAGCAAAGGCAAGCCCTCTTGGTCAGGACGTGAAGTTTGGAGGGAGAAGGTGCAACTGTGGGCATGGGTGGGTAAATGCTTTACTGGTGAGGATCATATTCAAGATAAGTAAGAAAGCGACAAGAGCTCCATCACTTAGTAAGAGGTGGGGAAGAGCTGCAGAGACTAAGGGTGAGACTAGCATTATAAAAGATACCACTGTAGAAGTAGAATCAAAATGGCAAAGGGCCAGAATGGGAAATGAGGATTTATAACGGCTTCAAACTACAGTTGCTGACTTTTCCTACAAGAAATTGAGTCCAACGCAATTTAGTTTAGATTCAGAGTTTGGAAGGTATTTGTGATGGAGAGATAAAGTGCTGGAAAAGATCAGGGTACTTGATAGCTGGCTAACAAGTACTTATATTCTTCTACCTCCATTTTCTCTTCACTACCAAACCTCCATGGTCTCCATTGAATCTTTTTCATCCTGACAAATGATCTTTATCTTGTCCTCCTATCATTTTGAGCCATCGCTAAGTAGGATCTCCAAGTACCAATAGTTAATCATAGCCCCTGATATATAACACAAATTTACTGAATAGCTGCCAAAAAAAGAAATTTAAATGTCCATGCTCTGAAGGTAGGCCCAAAAGTATCACAGATAATATGAATAAGTAGAGCACATTCAGGGACAATCATACCAAAGGCTAAAGAGACCCCCCAGAATGTCTCCAGAAATGGGAGAGATACAGACAGGAAGAAGAAAGAGGAACTCTTCCACCTGCAGGAAAGGTCAGGCAAACAAAACAAATCCTGTGAAGCTGAACAAAGACAGAAGCTGGTAAGAAGGGGAAAAGGGAAATGCCAATGGCAAGTTTGCATGAATATAAAGTATACCAGAGACCAGAGAGATCATGCAGTCACTTTGCACAGAGACCAGGGAGATCATACACTTGCTTTGCACAAGGCCAACCTAGTTTCAATCCCCCAGGACAGCAAGGAGTGATCCATGAGCATAGAACCAGGAGTAAATCCTGAGCACTGCCAGTCATAGCACCACAAAAAAAAAGCTAAAGTAGACACTGAGAAAGTAAGATCTACATTATAAGCCCTAAAAAAACAACCATGAGAAAATAACTCAAAAATTAAAGTGAAAAAAAAACCCAATTTAAATTATGGAATGGAGCCCTGCATGTCACTTGCCCACAAATTCTAGTCTTTCTGCTACCCCTGAAAGGTTTGTGTTCTGTGTCACTGAGAAGAGAGGATGGCACGGCTGCCACACCCAAAGTGTACTTGGAAGGGTTCTCCACAGATGGTTTTGTCTTCGTCCATGCTAGCACTTACCCATCTTCTTGATGTACCAGTTCTTTCCGCCTTGAGACCCGTTCCAGTACCAGGCCCCACAGAGCTCACCAAGGCCATGACCAAGAGGATTCCAAACAACACCAGGATCTGCACATTGGTCACTTTCTCAACATTCGATCTCTTGAGTGGGGCTTTGGTGGAATTCTGCGTAAAAAGCAGTTGAAATCGGTAAGGGTCAAGAATAGACTTGTGGGCAAGGAATGGGGAGGGAGGAAGGAAATTAGACAAATTTAATAAATAAAAAACAAAAGGCTATGTTTTTTTTTGGTGCCAAGTAACAAGAAAATCAAAAAAGTCTGCACACTCCAGACTTAAACTTTAATTTTAAACAAAGGCAGAAGGTACACTACTATTTCAAAGAAAACATTTCACTTCTACATGATCCTTTATTCATTTGCAGAAAACTGTGTGCTTTCATTATCTAATAATACAGTGGGTACTAAACAGTTAAAATCTAGTTTAAAAGAAACCAGGGCATCATTCATTCAAGAGATACTTTAAAAGATTCTAAACTATATAGAGCACATATCTTCCTTGTCACCCATCAATAAAATGAGATTCTGTGGAGTACATAGTTTTCCTCCATCAACCTGAAGTTTAATTCAGGATAAAAGATAGACACAAACACATACACATTAATAATGTAAAATAGACCATCAAAGGTTGCCAAAATAAATGGGTCAGCACAGAGCTCATTTGAAAATTGTGAACAAAAAAAATGAAAGGAACAATTGGAAAGTTCTAGAGGCTGGGGGAGAGACTGAATGATAGCTAGAATAAAAAAAAAGCAGAAAAAAAGTGATTCTTTGTAAATGGGTACAATCCAATGTACCTCTGCTTGTTAGGAAACTAGCCCTGGTACAGGAGAGGCCAGTGCTGGGAAGGGAGTTCAGAAAGATCCATTACCAGGTAGTGGAACTATATCCTCTTAGCAGTACGAAAGTTCATAGAACTGTTGGCAACAGATTGGTTGATTTATTTTAAAATTGTCTGAAGGTAACTGGAATGCCTAGACAACGCGCCCCCCTCACTACAGCGCATGCCGCATCGCCTTACACACACACACACACACACACACACACACACATCTTGATATGGAGGATACTCATCGTATTTCTTTTTTATTTTGTTTTTATTTTGTGGTCATACCTAGTGGTGCTCAAGGTTTACTACTAACTGCACTCAGTACTGCACTCAGCACCACACCTGGTGTGTTCAAGGCTTACTACTGACTGCACTCCTGGCAGTGCTCAGGGGACTATTTGAGATACCAAGGATCGGATCCAGACTCTAGAGTAATGCCCTACCTGCTACACTATCACTCCAGCCCCTCCTATCATATTTCTAACCTACAGAACTAGAACATTACAATTCTGTGTTGTTTAAGTCATGAAACTGCTGGTAATCTGTTATGGAAGCAATGGGAAACTACATAGATTAGTATAGCAATTGTTGATAATCCATTTCTGGAGGTGAGTAATCTTGTAAGAAATAGGAAATCAGGAAACACGCAGGAGCTGAGCACAAAGACTTAATCTGCAAGTCACCTTTTATGATCCATGGGCCTTGTCTCTTTGGAGGTAACACTAAATTGAAGAGATCAGGTGATTTGAAAGCTAATGAGGCACTAACCATTAAAAAATAGCACTTCTATAAGAAAGTGCTTCTGCTAAACCTAAGTCAGCACTTTCCTGCATCGTTCTCACTTTTTTTCAGATCATTAAAAAACAAATAAAATCATGTTTCCCCAAAATAAGGAAACAAAGTCATAGAATGGAAACAACATCAAGATGAGAGCATATTCATCCTCTTATTGCATAGAAAAAACTATCACATCAATGAAACTACTATCTGAATTCCATCACCAAACCAACAGACACAACAGTATAGCCATGGTTTTCTGTGGAGATGGGGAGTTGGAGAATTGTTATACTGGGGACTTCAAAATGCTATTTGCTTTCAAAATCTAAGCAACACAAAAAATATTTTCCTTGCTAAGCTGTTGACCCCTGTGCTTAGGGGAAACAGACCAAACCCCAAATCCATGGAACTTTTAACTCCCACAAAATTTAGCTACCAAAGTCTACTGCCACTGAATTTACTTAAAATAATAAGTAACAATAGGGAGTTGTGAATGTGATTCCAGAGAAAAGCACATGCCTTGCATGTATGAGACTCGGGTTTGATCCCTGATGCCACCAAATAATTATGAAGTACAGAGAAGACATATACAGTACTACACTTGTCAATACTATAATTTTTCACCACTGATTTATAATAAAACCTGAGTATCCCACAAATGACTGTGGTAATTTTATATTTGCTCTTTTCCTGACTAATTTCACTCAGCATGATATTTTCCATGCCAATCCAATTATATGCAAATTTTCATTTCGCTTTTTCAGTTTTTCTACAGCTGCATAGTATTCCATTGTGTAAATGTACACAATGTAGTTTTTTTATCCAGTCATCTGTTGTTGGCACTCAGGTTGCTTCCAGATTCTGCCTATTGTGAATAGTGCTTCAATAAATATAGAGGTGCAGTTGGTGTTTCTGCTGTATGTTCTGCTGTATGTTTTGAACATACCCCAAGGGTATGTTCCCAGGACTGGGTCAAATGGTATGGCTGTGTCAAATGGGAGATGAATTTCTAGTTTTTGGAGAAATGTCCAAATTGCTTTCCAAAAAGACTGAACCAGTCGATATTCCCACCAACAGTGGATGAGAGTCCGTTTCTCCCTGCATCAGCACCAAAACTGGTTGTTCTTGCTCTTTTGGATGCGTACCAATTTCTGGCATATGAGATAATATCTCACTGTTGTTTTGATTTGCATCTCTCTAATAACTAGTGATGAAGAGCGTTTTTCATATGCCTTTTGACCATTTGAATTTTTTCTTTGAGGAACTTTATGTTCATTTCTTCTCCCAATTTTCTAATGGGGGTTTGTCTCTTTTGCATCGTAAAGTTCTACCAGTGCCTTGTACATTTTGGTATTATCAGATGGGTATTGGGTGAATATTCTTTCCCAATTTGTGGGCTGTCTTTGTATCTTGGTCACGATTTCTTTTGAGGTACAGGAGTTTTTTGGTTTCATGTGGTCCCATTTTGTTTATCTTTTGCTTCCACTTGCTTTGTTAGTGGTGTTTCATCTTTGATGATGCCTTTAGCTTCAATACTGTAGATAATTTTTCTTATATTTTCTTCATGTACTTTATAGATTTATGTCTGATGTTGAGATCTTTAATGCATTTTCATCTGACTGTTGTGCATGATGTTAGAAAGATGTCTAAGTTCATTTTTTGCATGTAGCTGCCTAGTTTTCCCAGCCCAACTGTTAAAAATGCTTTCCTTGCTCAATGTCATATTTATTTGCTCCTTTATCAAAGATTAAGTGATCATATATTTGATGATGTGTCAGGATATTCAACTCCATTCCATAGGTCCACAAATCTGTTATTACTCCAATACCATACAATTGTAATTACGACCACTTTGTAGTATAGTTTGAAGTTGGGAAAGGTGATGCCTCCCATCTTCTCTTTCCCACTGAATCTGTATAATGCTTTAGGAGTATTGCCATTTTGACAATATTGGTTCTCCCAATCTATGAGCAGGGGATGTGATTCCATTTCCACATGTCCTCTTTTTATAGCTTGAAGCAGCGTTTTGTAGTTTTCTTTGTACAAGTCCTTTCATTCTTAGTTAAGCTAATTCCTGGGTACTTGATTCTCTGAGGCACAATTGTGAATGGTATTTTTTAATATCACTTTCTCCTCTTTCATTATTTTATATAGGAAAGTAACTGACTTTTTGGGTACTCATTTTGTAATCTTCCACTCTACTATACTTATCTACTGTTTCTAGGGAGCTTTTTCCTAGAGATTTTAGGGTTCTCCAGGTATAGAATCTTGTCATCTGCAAATAGCGATAGTTCAGCTTCTTTGTTTCCTATCTAGATACCCTTAATATCTTTTTCTTCCCTGATTGCTATGGTGAGTAATTCCAGAACTATAATGAATAGACATGGTGATAGTGGGCAACTTTGTCTTGTCTCAATCTTTGGGAGAAGGCTTTTTAAGTTTTCCCACTGAGAATAATGCTTGCTGTGGGCTTGTGGAAGATATCTTTGACTATATTGAGGAAAGTTCCTTCAACCCCCACTTTGTGGGGAGTTTTTGTCATTAATGGGTGTTGGAACTTGCAAATGCTTTCTCTGCATCTACTATATGATCATATTTTAGTTTATTGATATGATACATTATGTTGATTGACTTGCAAATGTTAAACCATCTTTGCATCCTCAGGATGAATCCTACTTGGTCATGGTTAAGATTAATATTTAAGGCCAGGCAAAACAGGGTAAGAAGGACTTGTCAGTGGTTGGAATCTACCACAAGTGTGCAGGTGTCAGAGGTTAGGCAAGATAGAGAAGGGGCCAGTGTGCTAATAATTGTTGTATGTGGTGATGCCAGACTAGAACTGAGCATTGAACATAGGCAAAGGGATATACATGATAACCCCCTAAATGCATGTATTGCATGCCACCATGTGCAAAAAGAAGGGAAATATATATATGCATCTATACAGATATGAGATATATATATATATATATGAGATATATATATGTATACACACACACACACACACACATATATATATATATATATATATATATATATATAGAGAGAGAGAGAGAATAAAAAGTGCAGGCTGGAGGAGGGTTGAGGAAATCTGGGGACAATGGTGTAGGGAAGGATGTACTAATGGAGGGATGGGTGCTGGAACACTGTATGAGCGAAACCCAATCATGAACAACTTTGTAATTGTGTATCTCATGTTGATATAACAACAAAGAATTTTTTTAAATCTGAGTATAAGTGGATCCTTGCAGCTCAAATCCATGTTATTCAAGGACCAACCATACACTTATTATTCTCTTTAGCTTTTCTAAAGCTATCTTTTCCACTGGTCCCTGAAGCAACCAGATGCCACTGGGGTACACTGGCACATGATAGAGTCAAATGGAAATGTTCCTGGTGCCGCTCGAGCAAATTGATGAATAACGGATGTCACGTGATCAAGTGATCAAGTGATTTTTTTCCACATAATACTTAGAAGTTTCCTATAGAAGCTAAGCGTTAAGTCATGACTATTAACTGGCCATCAACAATTAAGTACCATCTAATGTTTCTTGGGGTAACACATCACCTCTCACCTTGGGGCAAGAACCAGCAGAGGTTCCAAGAACACGTACCCCAATTGTTGTAAACTAAAACTCACAACTTCATCTTTTTTTTTTACTGTATCAGTTGATCCTCTTGTATTTATTTTTTTTAATTTTATTATACTACCATGAGATATACAATTACAAAGCTGCTCATGATTGGGTTTCAGACATACAACGATCCAGCACTGGATTTCAGATCCAGCACCCATCCCTCCACCAGTATCATTTTTAATAAACATTCACTGGAGGCACCAGCATCAAAAAATATTATAGTAAGCATAATTTCTATGTCCTAATAACTTATTGACTTCTGATTTTTTTCAGTGGTTAAATTCTAGTTAAGGAACAAGGTTATAGAAAATTATCCTTTACTCAGCACAAGAGCAATAAATGATCCACACAACTTCAGGGCCCTCAATACATGCATTTTGTGGAAATCAAGCGCTATTCACTAACTCTAGTGCCCAGAACACAATTGCATGCAACGATGAGTATATGATATTAAGTTTCTACTGACATTTTAAGTTCTCCCAGAGTATACTATGAAACACCAATACTTCTTGCAAGTCTATATAGAAATAATTGAAAATGGCATATTTTGAAAAACATAAATTTTTTTAAAAGCTTATTTTATTATACCACTGTGAGATATACAATTATAAAACTTCATAATTAGGTTTCAGGCATACAGTGCTCCAGCACCCATCCCTCCACCAGTGCATATGAAAAACATAAATTTTATGTGAATACTGCTTATTTTATTCCATCCTAACAAAGCAGTAAATATAGTCCCACTGAACATGGACTTGGGAAAGACTTGCTATTTTTTAAAGCTCACCACTTTTTACTGAAAGTGTAACTTTGGAGCAATGCCTCAGTTTCCTCAGCTAGAAAATATTTCTAGTAGAAATATTTTCCTACTAGAACCAGGTGGAAGAATAAATTGGTTAATAACACATGTGCATATCTTAGAACAATGCTCTGAGCATGGAACTAATAGGACAGTATCTGCTCCATTAAATAAAGCAACAGGAACAGCTCATGCTGAATATTTCTATGTGTAACTACCCTAGATATGAAATGAGGGAATCTTAAATAGTGAAAGAGGCATCAAGACAAGAGGTCACAAATGAAAGTGGTGAAGAAATGAAAGCAGCTGCGTTTCTTCTCTATAGCCAAGTAGCACAAGTACAAACAAAATGTCTTATTTCACAAACAGGACAGCTTCCAGCTATTTAAAATCACATTATATTCCTTTTGAACGTTTATTGTTTTTTCTTGTTAGTTCAGCCCTAAGGACACAGTGAATGCAGTTAGCACAGATACTTCTGGAACTTTCCATCATCCTGCATTCGAACAGTCAACAGGAAATATGCCTTGCAAAGATATCTGCTGCACCTAGGCACAAAGACAAGTGCTCCCCCGATGATTAGAGAGGGAAACTCCTGAGTGACATGAGTGCACAGCCTGCTCTCTGCATAGGTAACTGCAGCCTTTCCAAGTGCTAAGTATCTATTCCTTACACCTTGGCTGCAAATCTGTATCACTAAGGTAAGATCTGGGAAAACCCTGAAAAAGCCACAAACAGGGGGCAAGGGCAATAGTACATCAGAAAAGGAGATCGTGTTGCATGCAGTCAGCCCCAGGCTCAATTCCCACGACCACATATGGTCCTGTGAGAACTTTCAGGAGTGATCTCTGGGCACAGAGCCAGGAGTAAGCCCTGAGTACCACCAGATATGCCCTCCCCATTAGTAAAACTAGGAATCTTGGAAAACAGGTACATTTGTAATATGTACAATCTAAAAACTAGTTTTTTTTAGGATCCTGCTCAAACTTGAGTTAGCTCTTTGTAAACTCTAAATCAATCCAGGGATTTAGGATTGGGGTTAGGGCACCTGTTAGAGTCAAGCCATAGATCTTCCAGACTACATGGTTGAACACCACTGGGTAAAGCCCTACAGGCCCCGAATATTCCCAAGGTGACCATGGTGTTCCTTAATACTACGGAGTCCAGTCCTGCCCCACCCCACCCCCAAACACAACCCAAAAACTCAACAGTGATTAGAGGTGGTGGCTACTCACTGGGGAAGTTTGACAACACCTAAAGAAATAAAGCATTCATATGTAGTTGCTTTGAAACAATATACTTTAAACACTGTGACCAGCACTTCCTGAATAAGTAAAGAACACCTAAGGACTGTCTCTTCATTTGCTACAGTGCACATATATGCTGGCATATATACATTCATGCATAACTGACACGCCAGGCATGAATGCATACATATGCACATTGACACAAACACTGACACGCGCATGCACACATGTATACATATTCATTCACACTTAAACAATACTGACACATGTATGCATATTCCCATATACAAACACACTCACTGACACACACTCATATAACCACACATGCACAACCTCTGTAAACATTATACCTAGCGCCCTATCATCCCAGTACCAAGATTTCGCTGAATTCCTGCCCTCTTTCCTGATCCTGGTTTCACCCAGCTTAGGGCACACATTCCCTGGAGGCCCCACGAGTATCCTCCCTTCAGAACAGACTTACACTGGACTTTGTAGATATACAGGCTGAATTCATATGTGAGACAGGACCTTCTGGCACTTTTATTCCTCTAAAATCATGTTTTAAAACCCACTTGTGAACTCAGGGCACTTGTCTATTCTATTTTTTCTGCCTCCTCCCTCAGCAAATGTGCCAGCCTCTCAGGCACTCCCTTAAGTTTTGAGCAGCTGACTTCTGATGTCCACCTCTCCCACAAATGGCCACTGTCCCAGCTTCAGAAACTTAGCACAGTATATCAGTCACTGATACAATCACTGCTGGGTCCTTACCTTCTCAACATTGGTTTCCTACAACTCTCCATCTGGCTTGGAACTTGCATGGTACTGCCACAATGTGGCACCCTACAAGCCTTTCATTTCAAACTTCAAAGGCCAATATCCCACCCTAACAACATGTTTTATAGACTTTAATGAGTCTCTCAACCCTTCTAATCTTTCTGAGCCTGCCCTCTTCAATTCAACCGCTCACATGTGCTTTGTTCCTTGTATCAGTCTTAGTATCCAGTCAACTGATAGCCCCAGACCTGGCTTGGCTGAGCCATCTATAGACTCATAATGGCACTGCCCCCCCCAACATGCAATCACCATTACTTCTTGGCCTCCATGGCTCCTTGAGGGTAAGACTTAGCCTTTCACTCTTTTATCCACATGGCTTTCTGCATGCTGGTCACTAAATACACTTAAATGAAGAAATACAAATATGTACATCCAAAGTTACATAAAAGGGCATAAAGATAATTCCCTTAATAGTGACTATTAGCAAATTAATATAGCTCATAAGAAGAAAAAATGTGAGGAATTATAAAGACATAGATTTAGACAGATTTCACATTGTCTAGCAAAACATGTCACAATATAAATGCATTTTTAATATATGCGGTCTACAAATATACAAAATATTTTTCTAAAAAAAGCATAAAGGGGAACTAGAAATTTAACTAAGGGTCAGGGCACATGCACCCAATCTGGGGGAGAACCCTGGCACCAATCTCCAGAGCATCACGTGGTTAGTCTTGGTGGGACCCTGAGTCTTGAAGTCCCAGCACAGCACAGTGCAAACAGCACATCTCTGGGTCTCAATATGGAACCACTGGCCCAGCTGCTGAGTATTAATGGAAGGACCCCAACACATCCCAACCCAAATATGAAAGAAAAAAAGTCATTTTCTTGTGCTTTTTGTTGATGTTATTGAGCACCGGACTCAGAGTCACACCCAGCAGATCAGAGAGGCAGTGTGGTACTAGGGAGTACAAGTTGGGCTCCAACTGGCAAAGCAGTGCTCAGCCTACTGAACCAGCTCTCCAGCCCGCAAAATCATTTTATCTTAGTATTTTTTCTTTCTTATAGGAAAAACATGTTTACTAAAAAATAACTGATTTTAAGTGGCATGGAATTTGGTTAAATAATCCAGATAATTGCCCATAAAATTTTAATTATTTGGTAAAGAAAACATAAACTAGAGAGGTTTTCATAATACCTCACGCCCTCCCTCCCCCACTTTTGGAGATAAAATCAATTAGAAGTGATTGTCTCTCTCAGTGAGTACTAGTGAATATACAGAGAATATATTCGCTGATCCAAGTGGTAATGAATGTCTAACATACTAAAAGAAACCAAGAAAGAAAATACCTATGGAATGAAAAAAGAAGCACTATCCTTCCAAATGTAGGGTCATTGAACAACAAACTTCCTAAAAACTCTTCCATAAAAACAGGAAAATGGGGGGGAGGAAAGGACTAAAATAACCATTGTTTCAGCATAGAAATGTTTTACCTGCATGAGTTTGGTGTCGTGTCCAGTATATACAACTATGCCAAAGACCCACTGAGTGTTTCTAAGCTGTGTACCTCTTAATAAGATCTGGTCAGGCCCAAGGGAAGCCGGGCTAAAAATAAAAAACAACATTTATATTTAATAATAGTCTGACAAATGAGCATGAGTTTTCCCCTTAAACATATACCCATAGATTTTACTTTTGTCAAATTTAACTATTTCACTGAGTCATTGGTTACTCTGAGAAAGGTTTACTATTGGTTTCATTTGCCAAAGCAAAACAAAGCAAAACAAAACAAAACCCAAAAGAAAGTCATGTACTGAAAAGTCTCTTATTCACTTATTACTATAGGAAAAAAATAATCATACTACAGGAAAAAAATAATCATACTAGAGGAACAAAAATTTCAAAAAAAAAAAGCCTGTTTGAGGAAACTGTAACCCTTTTTATAAAACTCAACTCCCCAAATGAAATGATCAAAATTCTATTCATTTGAGAAACTCAGTATATTTCATAGA
Source organism: Cryptotis parvus (assembly GCA_021461705.1). Lineage (NCBI taxonomy): Eukaryota > Metazoa > Chordata > Mammalia > Eulipotyphla > Soricidae > Cryptotis > Cryptotis parvus. Next base: position 4,492 of record JAJIBD010007935.1, on the reverse strand, counting down.
CTAAAGAGCGGAAAAAAATTAACAATACTGTAACATCAAATTTGACATGGATGACTTCACGATTAATTAAAACCTGAGTGATAAATTCAAAATTCAAAACAGGGTGTCTACCACTGTTCCTTCAAACCACTGTTCATAAACAGTCACTCTAGTTCTCACTGCTATGTGAGATGGATTCCATCATTAGGTCCCTCTCTTTGGGTCTGTTTAAAAATACTAAGGGGGAGAAGCATTGGAAAGAAGCAGCATGATACAGGAAGGAGACAGAAATTGAGCCACAACATAAAGACAAAAATAAATGTGGCTGTCAACGCATATACAGAAGGAGAGCAAGAGAAAAGAGAAGACAGGACGGTGGAGACGACGGACTTATTCTATTTAACTCTAAAAAGCAAACACTAAAGTTTAGAAGACTACTAGCAAAGAGCACACAGAAATTTTTCTCTAATACATATATTAGCATTTATTCACTTCAGACACCTCTTCTGCATTTGTGAACAAGCTTGTACAGTCAAGGGGCCGGAGGGATAGCACAGCAGGAAGGGCATTTGCCTTGTACTCAGGTAACCTGGGTTCGAACCTGGCATCCCATACGGTCCCCTAGCACTTCCAGAGGTAATTCCTGTGTGCAGAACCAGGAGTAACCCCCAAGCATTTTTGGGTATGAACTAAAAAGTAAAAAAATTAAATAAAATGAAACAAATAAAAAAACAAGTTTGTGCAGTCAAGACCCTCTCCCCTCCTTGATAGGTGATAAATGTAGCAAAAACAGACCAGTGCTGGAAGCCTCATCTCAAACCCAGCTCTTGACAAAAATCAGTTCTTGCACACTTGAGACATTTTGAATGGAAATAACATTTCAAGAAAAGAAATTCTCTTAGCCCTACTCTTCAGTAGTTTTGCTTCTTCATAAAGTATCTCATGAATAAATCCAGAAATCTCAAGAATGCCTTCCAAACCTCTAGTAATTCTTAGTCAGGTCTTTTAAAAATAAAACATTAGAATAGGAAAAATAGTACCTCTTCCCATCTAAGTTTAAGTTTCCAGTGAAGTCGTATAGGTGGCGGTTGGGCCTTCACACTCTATCATTCCAGATAACTTCATCAATACTTCCCTTGTTTGCATGTCAGCGGTGAGACTCAAGCCCTAGACGATAAACCAAAGAGGAAGTGGCAGAGAACTTGGCAGGTTTGGGAATGGTATTCAGCACCCCATTGTTAGTTGAAAAAAGAGTGAAAAGAAATAGAATCTTGGGGGATAAGGGCTAAGGAATCAATCAACTCACAACAGTCTTTACAGGCAAATTTGACCATTGCAACCCAATGTGAAAGTTTCCGAAAAATGCAATGATGCTTTAGGAATATTCCACCACCAAACTATAAACTTCATGGATAGGTAATAATTGGTACTCAAGTGCATTGAGACAGCATATTCAAATAATGATGGTCAACACTCATAACTGTAGACTAAAGTATCTCTTTGGCATGGTGTTGTATCTACCAATAACTGTTTCTTAAATATAAAAAAGAGGTCCAAGTCAAAAGTCTAATGTAAAAAAGGAAGAAATGTGGACATAGTGATCAATTTTTAACTTTATGTAGCAAAATATTTGTGTGGAAATACTTACTCTTTCATTATATCAAAAACTACTTTTGTGGCCACAGTGATAGTACAATGGGTAGGGCATTTTCCTTGCATGCAGACAACCAAGTCAGATCCCCAGAATCCCATAAAGTCCCCAGGCACTGTGAGGAGTGATCAGAGCACAGAGCCAGGAGAACCCTTAAGCATTGCAAGATGTAGCCCCCAAAACTAAAAATATAAAGACTATCTTTCATCCTACAGTTAATTCATGTTAAAATAACCTTACTTAAGATGTAGAAATTTTGTGCGTAGTATACTAATCCCTGGAACTAGAATTACATTTAAAACAACAATATGCACTAAAGTATCCAAAGCTGTCCTACCTATACCTCCACTAAAAATGAAATTCTTCCCAGCCAAAGACTTCTCTCTGCACCCACACTAAAAAGACTCAGAGAGCACAGTAATATATATTAGAATTTGACTCTCAGTTGTGAACTAAATGTAATATATATATATATACAAGATTGTTTATAACAGTGCTTCACCTGAAATTTATGTTTGAGTACAACAGTCAATCAAAAAATTTCAAACATTAAAAATAAAATTTCTAGTTTTGGTATGATACTTTTTTCATACACACATACACAAACATATACACACACACCCCTTCTCTGTGTACTCTCAATGAGTGCCCTTCATAACAAAACATATTCTTTCTACACACTCTATTTGAGTTAACAAATAACCTCCTATGGCACAACCAGTGGGGACGAGATTTACAATTTGACCCCATGATAACAGAAGTAATAGAAGATGACTTTACCTGGCGTATTTTAAGGTTCGTCTCCCCATCTAGATTAGCTGTTTCAACATAACACATTGCTTGAGGTTCACTACAGAGAGAAATAAAAAGCAAGCCAAAGTTTAATAATGTCCCCTCCACATTCAAAGCTCATAGTCTCTATCTTGGAAAGTATATCTGCTTTTAGATCTTTCAAAACAGCCACTTTAATAGTAGGGATAAATTAGAAAAACACACACTCATGGCTCCACACTGGCAAAGATGCTTGCCTAGGATCAGCCCCTATAAGCTCCACATCAGAGGTCTGGAGTCAGGAAAAGGAAGAAACAGGATGACCAAGAGTATGAGGGCTGTGTTGACTGGGTTAAGAACAATCCAGCCAAAGCCCAGCCACTGTCTTTGGTGATACTAAAGTCTGCAATGTCTAAAATCTTCCTGTCTGAGCTAACCCAGGCAGGACCAGCACAAATGCATTCTTTGAAGAAAAACATAGTCAGAGAGGGAGTTAGTCAAGAATTTTCATCCTGTACCTTTCACTGAGCAAATGGGTCACTTTTAAACTAAAACCCCAAATTTTAATTAAGAACATAAATCCCAAAGAATAAAATAAGACATTATTGTCTACTTCCTTATCTTCCCATTGAAGTGGCACATGCAGTTAGTGGTTTAGGGACTTGTAGCCCACCACTCTAAGTTACAATTTTCTAGTTCTGCGTTTTCGGCGCCATAACCTGAAATGTGTTCAGTATCTCTGCATCTCAGCTTTCTCATACGTTCAGTAAGGATACTGAGGGAGCTTGGGGACATTAACACAATTCTGCAGACTACTTGGCACAAAGGAAAAGGCAAACACAAATGAGCATCCTGAAAATGCACACTGCAGCTCAACACAATGGTCTCATATTAAGACAACCCGGGTTTTTCTGTTGTGACTCTGTTGGAGTCACAACTAAAGCCTACACCCCAGACTATTAGGTGATGCCTGTTTCACCATTTCCTAAGCGTTTCTCTGTTCTTTGCTACCAATTAAAGGAGGAAAAGACAGATCTAGCCCCAGGATGCTGGTGCCATTACCACTCTACAAGCCTGGGCTTTTTTTTTAAACCTTTCATCTCAAACAAAAAAAATTCATGTTAGGTCTTCAAATCAAAAGAATAATCAAATTTCGTTCAGAACACTGCAAGCAGTGTAGATATCTGTGACTCCCTACCACATAGTAATGCAAACATTTTAATTTTAACAGCATTTAGTTTAATCTTTAACTCAAGAATCGAAGTTTATTCTAACCCTAATGTGGACCTTTTCTCTTTGACATATGTTTTCATGAATCAAGCCAAAGAAAGTTATCTAGACTGTCTATTATTTAGACTATAAGTTTATGCTACCTTTTAATATAAGGCTGCTTGCACACAACAGTGATACTTGGGAAAATGGGGCAATGTATGCGAAGATTGGAGAACCTTCTCTGCAACTCTCTAGGCACAAGGGAAAAAATCTGAAGATCCCTTCCTAGTAACAGAAGGCCCTGGGTCTTTCAGGGAAACCTGACAAATGAACCCCTTGGGAAGCAGGATCCAAGGTCTCTGCCACAGCAAACTGAGTTACTGAATGACTATGCCCAGCTCTGGGTAGCTCCTTATAAAATGAGGAATATCCTAGGAATGGCCAAGACTAAAAAGGAATTAATTCATGTCAAGTTGGTAAAATGGGGGTGAAAGAAAGCTAAGAATTAAAGAAAAAGGGGGTGGCAGATGACAAGTAACTGACAAACAGGCTGTTACAGAAAGACTGGTGACCCTTAGGGTCATGAGAATGCCCAGAGAAGTATGCCACCACTCAATTTGGTTGTTGTTCTTAGCTGCTTTCAAAATCATGTGCCCGTCACAGTGACCTGGAAGACAGCAGGATCATGTCTGCTGGAGATCTGCCCATTGACGAGCCTTCACAATGTCTCCCCACGTTTACCTAAAATACAGGGACAAGGACAAAGAAACATGAAAGAAGAAAACACAGCAATAAAGGAGGTGTTCAATCCTAAAGAAAGAATACTATAACTAAGCCACGAGGTTAAGACAGAGAAACCCAAACTGTTTTCCTTGATAA
>JAJIBD010007934.1:0-70001 GCA_021461705.1 Cryptotis parvus | reverse complement strand
GTATATACACTGTGGTTTCGTTATCCAGCCATTGGTTTTTTGGAAACACGGCTTGTTTCCAGAGCTTGGCTGTTGTGAATATTGCTGCAATAAACATAGGAACACAAGTATGTTTTCTTTTCCTCAAAAAAATGGGGGGGCTCTGTGGGTGGGGAGTAGATGCTGAGAAGGGGAATTGCTGGGTCTTATGGAAGCTCAGAGCTTAGTCTCCTGAGGAGTGTGCGTTTGTTTCCAAGGAGACCAGATGGTCGACACTCCCACCATGGTGGAGGCTTGTTCACTTTCCTCACATCCACACCAGCACTGGTATTTTTCTTCTTTTTTTATGTGTGCCAGTCTCGCTCATTGTTTTGATTTGCATTTGTTGATAAGTGAAAGCGTGTTTAAAAATAAAGCTATTAACCATCTGTGTATCTTCCTTAGTCCATCTCTTCTCTTCAATTTTTTAATTTTTCTTGTTGTTGTTAAGTTTTACAAGTGGGGCCAGAGCGATAGCACAGGGGAGGGCTTTTGCCTTGCACACAGCTGACCCGTGTTTGAGCTCTACATCCCATGTAGTCTCTCGGACACCACCAGGAGTAATTCCTGAATGCAAAGTCAGAAGTTACTCCTGAGCATCACCAGGTGTTACCCAAAAAAACAAAAACAAAATAGTTTTACAAGTGCTTTATCTCTCATGGATATTAACCCATTTGTTAGATCAGCCCATTTGTCTTGGGCTTCAGACATCTGCTGGCAAATATTTTCTCCTGGGAAAACCTTCGTAAGCAGAAAGTTTGGGTAATTTGGGGGAGTCACTTCATCTTCATTCCAAGACATGGAGCCTCGTTCTTCTCAAACATGGCCATTACCTTGGAGCTCTCAAAGCTGTGCTTTGAAATGACATTTCAGATTTTAAACCATACCCTGTTGACTCTGCACCAAATTTTCAACTGTGCTTAATTTGGAGTAGTAATGGTTTGCAAAATGAGGAAAATGCATGTTAAAAGAACTAGATGGCCCTGAAAGAATATAAACATTCTTTTTTTCTTTTCCCCAAATTTTATTACACCACTTTTAGACATACAATTGCAAGATGCTCATGTAGAGTTTTGGTTCTACAGTGTTCCAACACCAATCCCTCCACCCGAACCCATCTCCCATCACCAATGTCCCCACCTCCCTCCCCCTCCCACACCTCAACTACTTGGCGGGTTCTGTATATCTTTTTCTCCCTCTCTATCTCTCCCTCCCACCAAACTTTCCTGCACATCGTAGAATGCAGTGCATTAAAGGACATAACTGTTTCCACTACTTTGATGGACTACGTGACCTGGGCTCAAACTGGTTTTGCTCTGTTAATCTGGTCGTGAGGTAGTATCCCAGCATCCGGACAGTGAAGGTGGTGGCTAGTGTGGTGGGGCGAGTCTCATCCGGCTGCTTCTGGGACCCCCAGAGGTGATAGGCCCACTCCCAAAACCCATCTGTCCTCCTGGGAGCCCCATGGTTAGCTGAGCTGGGGAAAGCAGAGTTCCAGGTTCCCCAGCCGCGTTTGAGACTCTAAACATTCTTAAATAAACATTAATTGCTTAATTTTAAAAAATGAGAATGATTATAGAAAGTTGAGACTTTTAAAAAATGTGTGAATCACCACTGCCAATCTGAATATTTAGAGGGCTTTTAATGTCTGAGCTCATGTATGTATTGTAGATTCATAAATGGCTGATACTAACATTTTGTTGTTTTAATTTACAGAAACTCATTGGAGAAGTGTTCAATATTGTGAGCCAACAGTCAACTGCTCGACCTGGATGCATTATTGAACTTGATGCGATAACTAACCAAGTAAAATAGATAGTTGTGAATTGGTTATGTTAATAAACTTTGCCCAGAGTGCTTAATATGTATATAGGGTTTACCTCCTTCTCAGACTCATTCTCGTTGAAATTAAATATAGCTTTTCTTGCTTCTCATAGTGAAAGTCTAATGATTTAGCAATTATTCTTTTCCAGTTAAATTGAATCAGTAATTTTACTTCCTGTTTAAAGGGCATGTGATTCAGGAAGGGAGGAGGGAAAATACAGCGTAGTTGCATAAGTCTTGGTTTGTGGCTTCTCTTTATACTGTTACTGACTTCAGATTCAGCTTTGGAGCATTTGTCTTGTGAGGCTGAGTATTAGTTTTTGGGGGGTTTGTTTTTGGGCCACACCCAGGGTTTACTTCTGGCTCTGTACTCAGGGATCACTGCTGGTGGGGCTCAAGGGACCCCACCCTTATGGAGTGCTGGGAATCGAACCCAGGTCAGCTACATGCAAGGCAAGTGCCCTGCCCCCTGTACTATCGCTCCGGCTCCAGACATCTGGTTTTGAGTTCAGAGCGTTACAGATCACCGCTCTGCCCTGCCCCCACCAGCATCACCACCACCAGTATTCAGGGGCTACCCAAGCTCTGTTCTTGGGGTCACTCCTGGTGTTATTTGAAACCATTTAGTGTTGGGGATCAAACATGAGCGCTACCAGTCAAATATGTGTTCAGCCTGTTGAGCTCTTCAGCCCCTGTTGATGGGTTTTTATTAGTGTGTTGACTCTGGCATCATTGTTTACTCTATGTAGTCCAAATACTTTTTTTCTATGTTGTTCTGTCTTTTGGTTTGTCAGTCAATAAGGGAGAAAAATTGTTAGATTCTTTTCTTTCCTTTCTTTGGTGTTAGGGAGCGCGCTCCAGTGGTGTTCTTAGCTTATTCCTAGCTCTGTGCTTAGGGATCACTCCTGGTAGGCTCAGGTGTGGTGCTAGGGATCAAACCTGGGTCGGCTGTGTGCAAAGACAAGTGCTCTCTGCACTTGTCTATCACTCAGGCCTCACCTGACCCCCCCTCCTTTTGGGGGTAGATTTATTTCTTATGCATTATTATTCTGGAGGAGAGGGAGGGTAGGGGAAGATAGGGAATTTCAAAGATTGAACTCTTCATTTTTTCCCCTCATTTGTAGTGTGGTTCAAATACACAGTTGCTCCACGTGTTTCAAGAAGATTTCATTATAGGATATAAACCACATAAGGAAGAAAAGGAGAAAAAAAGAAACAGAAATATTTTTCCAACCCTCACAAGGTACTTTTCAATGTTAGCTTGAGTCTGATATCTTAGAAAAATTGCAGACTTGCTATAGTTTACAGGCCTTTATATGAAAAATAGTTAAAATTCTTGATACCAGTTATGTCAAAATTTCTTGTTTTTAGAAGACCTGTGGGTGAAAATTACATTTTAAAAAGACAGTTTCTCTGGCAGCACAGAATTTTTGCCAAAAAATTATTTTTTGAAACCTAGTTTAATTATTTACTTAAAATCGTTTGATTTTACCAGAGTTGTTTTTGGTAGTAAAATCAAAACCAACACCAAAAAAATATCTTGAGCAATTCCATTAATTTTTGAATTGATTAAAAAGTTTCAAGAAAAAGTTTCAAAAGTGTTTCCAGTAAATTGCTAAAGCTCAATGGTGAACTAAGGACGTTAAGTCATTATGTTGTATGGTTTATTAGGAACTTTATTTATGCTGTGAGTTAAAGTTTCCATCTCAGTTTTACCTTCTTGAAGCATAATATTTCTTTATTTTTATTAGAGGACCTCACCTGGTGGGGCTCAGGGCTTATTTCTGGCTCAAGAATCATTGCTAGTTGACTTGGGGGATCATATGGGTTGCTGGGGATTGAATCTGGGTCAGTGTGTGCAAGGCAGATGCCCCCTACCTGCTGTACTATCTCTCCAGCCCCAGTATTTCTTCTTTAACAAATCATTTTGAGATTTGGTCCTCACACAGTGGTTCTCAGGACATACTCCTGTCTCTGCACTCAGGGATCACTCCTGGTGCAGTTCAAGGGAACCTATAAAATTCTAAGGTGCCAGAGATTGAACCCAGGTTGGCTGTATGCAAGACAGCACCTTGCCTGGTGTACTGTCACTCTGGCCCCACTTTTCCTTGTGAAAGAGGTAGTTTTCTGTAAGACCCTCTCAAGAACAAACCATATAATTAAGTTTAATCCCTTGCATCAAAAGTTTCCTGTAGGAGTTACAACTTTGTAATTACAAGGCTGTCATGTACTATTTTAATATAGAACATAATGAAAAGATTATGTTCCATTTGAAAGGAGGAAAGCTTGTCCTGGATTAGGAATTCATTTTCTGTACTACAAAGTAACTCAAAGGGATGGAGCACTTGCTTTTGCTTGGACCAAGTCCCCAGTTAAATCCTGGGCTCAAATCTAGGCCTTCTACCAATAAAGCATGGGCTCAGCCTACTGAGCTATTTCTCCAGCCTGTTAGTATTTTTGTTAATTTGTTTTTTATAGTTAAAGCTTTTACTGAATTATATTCGTTGTTCTTTTTTTTTTTTTGCTTTTTTTGGGTCACACCCGGCGACGCTCAGGGGTTACTCCTGGCTCTGCACTCAGGAATTACTCCTGGCGGTGCTCGGGGACCATATGGGATGCCGGGATTGAACCTGGGCGGCATAGGCCGGCCACGTAAGTGCAAGGCAAACGCCCTACCCGCTGGGCTATCGCTCCGGCCCCTCGTTGTTCTTTTTTTAAAAAAATTTTAAATTATTATTTTATTACACCACCTTGGACATACAATTACAAGATTACCCAAGTTTGAGTTTTGGTTCTACAGTGTTCCAACACCCATCTCCCCACCCTGCACATCTCCCATCACCAATGTCCCCATCTCCCTACCCCTCCCCCAGCCCACCTCCATGGTGGGTTGTGTATCTACTTTCTCTCTTTCTCTCTATCTCTCCCTTCTGCCTACCTTTCCTATACATCGTGGAATGTAGTATATTCTAGGACATGATTGGTTCCACTAGTTTGATGGACCATGCGACGTGACTTAGGGAGCCTCATGGTCAGCTGGGCTAGGGAAGAGCTGAGTGGCAACTCTCCCCATTGCATCTGAGACTTCATGCTATGGCTGGTTGCCCTGTGGCAGTTCCTGGGTGGGGCCACCGGGCTCTGGGACAAGATAGAGAGGGCAAGGGGTGGCCCCAGCTCCATCTGACGAGTGCCTGGTGACTTCCACTTCTGGGAGCCGCCTACCTGGGCTCTAATTCGGCTATTCTTAATCTGGTCTTGAGATCAGCATCTCTCCTGGGTAGATTCTGATGTGCTGCAGCGTCCGGGCAGCGAAAATGGCGGCTATTGTGGTGGGCGAGTCTCATCGCTGCTTTCGGGGCCCCCAGAGGTGATGGACCCACTCCCAAAACCCATCTGTCCTCCTGGGAGCCTCATGGTCATCTGGGCTAGGGAGAGCTGAGTGCCAGCTCTCCCTGTTGCATCTTTATTGTTGTTCTTTGATGCTAAGAATACCCCCATCTTTGGCCTCTTCATATTGACTTTTGTGTACTTGGGAGGTAACCCTATGTCATTTCAGAGATACTGAACTTCCGGCACACAGATTTCTAGAAAACTGGTCCAAACAATTCTTGTTCTCCCAACTTAATATATGTTGGGAGATATTTACTATCTTTTTAACCCTATGGAAACATGTTAACTTAAATATCCTTTTTTCCTTTTGACAATTAGGATATCGTCCACCACCATTTTCAGAAAAGTTCTTCCTAGTTGTAATTGAAAAGGACAGCAATAATTACTCCATTCTTCATATGTGGCACCTTCATCTTAAATCTGTACAGGCATGTGTGGGTAAGTAATTATATTGTATACAGAGATCACTTCATTGCTTGACATCCCATTATTTGTCAATTTGCTCGAGTGGGTGCCAATAACGTTTCCATTTGACCCTATCACATACATACGCCTCAGTATACAGAGATGATGCAAAGTAATTTCACTTTATCTAGTGTGTGTTAGGCTGGTTGAGACAGTGAACTCTACCTTGTTGCTGAGTTGAAGTATGTGTCAGACTTTTAATTGCCAGGTCATAAACCATTCATGAAATAGGTAAATCTAAAAACCAGAGAGTGACATGTTGGAAAAAATGTTTAATAGACTTACTTTTTACCTAATATTTATCTAATGCCTCTATGACTTTGTCTTAGGAATTTGTTCTTATGCACCGGGAATTATGTTGTGCATCTCTGTGTCCATTTGAGACTGTATACAATAGTTTTAGCAATTCCAGGAGAAGCATATTTGCTGTTTGGAAATATGTAACTGAGCACATTTTATTTATGTTGAAGCATATGTCATATACAAGCTGAAGCTTATAGGCAGAATGTTTCTGGGGCAGGGATTCCCATGCAGTGCCTAGAGGGCCCCACAACTGCTCTGCTTGATTGTCAGCTGGGTTCTGCTCAGGCCTACCACTACTGGGATCACTCTAGTGCAGGGAATTGAACTTGGGACTTCAGAAGCCATGCATGTGCTCTAGGCCTTTGGTCTATCTCCCTTAGCCCGAGCAGAAATACTTTTATAGACTATTTGTTAAATGCACAAATTGATATGTTATTTCTTTCAGTTTTTTTTCACATTCACAATATTTTGGAGCAAATTAGGAAATGTAGTATATAGCAAAAGAAGTTTAGCATGGATCTTTGTAAAACAGATGTACTTTCTGAAAGCTTACTGTTTAAAATGAAGAACTTCACAAAGAGCCCAAGTGCAGTTGACTGTTAACTCGAGCTGGAGCAGCAGTACAGCGTGTAGTGTGCTTGCCTTGCACACAGTTCACCTGGGCTCGATCCCTGACATCTCATATGGCACCCCCAAGCACCCTGGGAGTAATATCTGAGTGCAGAGCCAGGAGTAACCCCTGGGCACAGACAGCTATGACCTCCCAAGTCAAGACAAGCAAAAATAGATAAATAAAAAAATTGTTAACTCAATATTTGGGTGTTTTAAAAGCATTTCATTTTTGATGATTGTTTTCACCAACTTTACTGATTTATTTTTGGTTTGGAGGCTCTGTGCTCAGGGGTCTCTCCTTCCAGCTTGTGGGATCTTATGTGGTAGTGGTAAGTTAATGTTCTACGTGGTAGAAAATTGGTTGGCCTCATACAAGGCAGGCTCCCTGCCTGCTGTGCTCTCTCCAGCCCCTATTTTCATCAGCTCTATGCACAATAACATTGAATTCAGCCCCATGATAGAATTTGTTTTGTTTGCTTTGAGATTTACATCCTCATACAACTAAGTAGAAAGTTCTAACTGGAGGGCTGGAATAATAGCACAGCGGGTACTATGTCTGCCTTGCATGGCCGACCTGGGTTCAATCCCCAGCATCTCATATGGCCCTCCAAGCATCACCAGGAGTAATTCCTGAGTGCAGAGCTGGATATAACCCCTGAGTATCTCTGGGTGTGACTCAAAAGGCAAAAAAAATGAAATTCTAACTGGGCCATAAGCAGGCATGAACATCTTATGATTACATACAGCTATTCCCTGTATATATTCTAAGGGTCTTATGATTACATACAACCATTCCCTATATGTAGTTACTGTAAGGGCCATATGATTACATATAGCCAGTCCTTATATGTAGTTACTCTATTTGTTTTTTTTTTTTTTTTTTTTTGCTTTTTATTTTTTGGTCACACCTGACAATGCTCAGGGGTTACTCCTGGCTTTGCACTTAGGAATTACTCTGGAGGTACTTGCTTGGGGGACCATATGGGATGCCAGGGATTGAACCCGGGTTGGCTGCGTGCAAGGCAAACGCCCTACCCGCTGTGCTATTGCTCCGGCCCCTGTGTAGTTAAAGGCCTTACGATTACACACAGCCATTCCCTGTATGTAGTCACTATATGGTCTTATGATTACACACGCCATTCCCTGTATGTAGTCACTATATGGTCTTACGATTACACACGGCCATTCCCTGTATGTAGTTACTCTAAGGGTCTTACAATTTTTTTTAATTTTTTGGGTCACACCGGCGGCGCTCAGGGGTTACTCCTGGCTCTTTGCTTAGGAATTACTCCTGGCAGTGCTCAGGGGACATATGGGATGCCGGGATTAAACCCAGGTTGGCCGTGTGCAAGGCAAATGCCCTACCCGCTGTGCTATCGCTCTGGCCCCTAAGGGTCTTGCAATTACATATGGCCATTCCCTGTATGTAGTTACTCTATGGCCTTACAATTACATATGGCCATTCTTTGTATGTATTACTCTAAGGGCCTTACAGTTACATGCAACCATTCCCTATATGTAGTTACTCTAAGGACCTTACAATTACGTACAGCCATTCTCTATATGTGCTCTAAGGATCTTACAATTATATACAGCCATTCCCTGTGTGTAGTTTGTGTAGTTACTCTAAGGGTCTTACGACTACATACAGCCATTCCCTATAAATATATATGGATCTTACGATTACATACAGCCATTCCTTATAAATATATATTTATAAGGAATAAGTATATTCTTTATAAATCTATATTCTAAGGATCTTATGATTACATATAGCCATTCCCTATTTTTTATCTATCTCTATCTATCTATCTATCTATCTATCTATCTATCTATCTATCTATCTATCTATCTATCTATCTATCTATCTATCTATCTATCTATCTATCTATCTATCTATCCATCTCCATCCATCCATCCATCCATATCCATCCATCCATCCATCCATCCATCCATCCATCCATCCATCCATCCATCCATCCTCTAAGGATCTTACAGTTACATACAGCCATTCTGTATATATAGTTACTCTAAGGTAGCAGGAATCCACAAATTTTTTGGAAAGTCTTTGCATTTCATTTCTGTTAGTTTATTTAAAATAAAACTTTATTTTACCCACATTGCCCCTCCCCTTCAAGGTGCCTTCAGTTCTTTTGTCAGAGGCCACTGAATGTTCTTGACCCAGGGTCACTTCCTGCTATAGATCTTCTCAGTCTCTTTTTCCTCCCTCTTTCCCTCCCTCCCTTCCTTCCCTCCAGCCAAATAAATGCCAGATGTTTTAGCTCAGGGCGTGTGCCCTACCCTGCCCCCCACAGCATGACATCCTGTAGATGGGACTAGTGGAGAGTGGGGGAGTACAAATGGAGGTAGGGGGCTACACCGTACCACTATCTGGCCTCTAGTTCTTCTGGAGGTGACCGGACGTAATCGGGCATCTGCTCTGACTGAAGGGGACCTGAGCGGCTTCGAGCCCGCAGTGGCCACTGGAGCACGGTGCTCAGGGAATGGCCGCCTAGTTTCCCCCAAAATACTTGTAGGTCGCCTGCACTGAGAGGTGGAGGGTCTTCAGCTCCTGCAGCATGTTGCCCAGCTCCTCCTCCTGGCTCTGCCACCGGCGTTTCTCCGCATCCAGATCCTGCAGCAGAGTGTTGACCTGGCTTCTGAGGACCTTACTGGGGTCGGCTGCTACATCGCCGGTGTCGGCTCCACCACAATCCATGTCATGAGGGACAGCATTGTTTCCATTGGAGTGAGCGTCACGTCGTTCAGGGTCACTGTGGTCAATGCTGGGTGCGCTGTGGTCAGCGTCGGTTTTGCCGTGGTCAGCGCCTGCTTTGCCGTGGTCAGCGTCGGCTTTGCCGTGGTCAGCATCAGCCAGGCTCAGCTGTGTGCCCTCCTGGAGTTGCTCGTACTTCTGCTTGAGGACCCACGGTTCATCGATGTAGCTGCTCTTGGCCTGGATCTGCTCGTTCAGGCGGCCCAACAGGATCTGCTCCTGCCTGTGGTAGCGCCCGACTCCGCACATGCCACACAATCCTGATGAGCACTAGCAGCAGTGCTATGGGGCCCACGACCAGGGGCTGGCGTGTCACGGCCCGCAGGTCATGGAGTAAGAAATGGGGAATGGGGACCCATGTCACCCAGGGGTGATACTGTGGTCACTCTTTCTACCTGTTTCTTGACGAAAACAAACCAGACTAACAGAACAGCCAGCAGTACGTGGACCAACTGCCCACTGCTCTCTGTCCTGTCGCCCACATTCTGCTCGGATCCTGGCGGCACCTACCATTCCTTAAAGGGCAATGATGCCTTTGCATCATTGTGATGCCTGAGCATAGAGCCAGGAAGCAGCCCTGAGCACTGCTGGATGCTGCCCACAAACAAACACATGAAATTATAACTTCATTCATGCATAATTCCCCAGTAGGTTCCCATGAAGGGAACCGACTTCCAATGAGGCACTTCAGAAGTCCCAAAAGACCTTCACAGCAGCCAGACAATGTTACCTTGAGAAGCTGGAGTGATAGGACGGTGGGAGGGCGCTTGCCTTGCACGCAGCCAACCCGGGTTTGATTCCAGCTTCCCATGGGGCCCCACGAGGCCCCACCAGAAGTGATCCCTGAGCACAGAGCCCAGAGTCATTGCTGGGCATCATCAGATGTGTCCCCAAGATCATAAAAAAAAACTTGCCCTGAGTTTTGGGGTGTGGGGATGGAGGTAGAAAACACCCCACAGCTCTCTGCACCCTTGAGGTATTTATTTCTCTGCAGGCTGTCGGAGTCAGGATGTTGAGCTCAGCCCTAGTGTGTATTCAGAGCTCCCTGGCGTGGGCCCCGTGTATGTGCTAGTGCAGGGTAGAGTCGTGTCCTACGCCTGTCCGCAGCTGCACACGTAGCGCAGCTGCTGGCGGTCCTCCCTGACTGTCTGTGGAAGTGCTGGGCGTGGCTGAAGACTCTGCTGCATGCCCCGCAGGCGAGGGGCACGGGCACCTGGTGTGTTTGCAGGTGTCCGTGGAAGCCAGAGCAGCAGAAATGATAAGTGTGGGTCTGACTGTGTCATCACAGCTTTGAGCCCAGCCCGAGGCTTTTCTCCCCACACTGCTTGCACTGGCAAGGTTTGATGCCCGTGGTGCGCCTGGACCCGGATGCAGGCACTGGTGGCGCTTGAGGGACTTCTCAGACCCATGTGGGTCTTGGCATGCTCCTGCAGCAACGGGGGTAGCGGAAGCCCTTCCCACAGTGCTCACACACATAAGGCTTCTCCTCATGGTGCTCCCTGATATGACGGGCCTGCTGGTGGGCAGACCTGAAGGTTTTCCCCACAGACTTTACATTCGTGACGTCAGGCTCTGGGTGCCAGGGACCTGCTGCTGGTGTTGCCTGAGGGCACCTGTTTGTGGGGGGTCCCCTGGGTGGTCCAGCAGGAGAGGCTACCCTTTGCCCATTCACAGGAGAGCCGTGGGGAGGTGCTGGTAGGAACTGGTGGGAAGAACAGCTCAGAGAAGAGGCAGTGACAGTACTTCATAGTACTTCAGCGCCCAGGGTCTGCCTCAGTTGAGTTCTCCTCGGGGTCCCTCCTGTACCCTCAGAAGCCCCATGACCATTGCCAAGACTGACCACCAAGAAGCCTTTCAGTCTCCGCTTCTGCGCTTCCTCCTGATCTCCAGAGTCAGGGAAAATCCGCTTCTCTTCAAAAACATGCAAGAAGTTATTGCTTCTGAGGCTTACAGTGCCGTCTCCACTGAACATTCCTTCTCCAAGGCATCCCTAGAGGGCCACTGGCGTTCCTCTAGTGCAACCGTGAAGGCCGGGTGCTGCAGATCTCCAACATCGCATCTCTGTCGAGCTGTCTCTGGGAACCATCCAGCAGAGCATGCTCGGCCCGGGGAAGGTTATGGCCATGTCCTCGAAGGCTGCTGGAGCCATCTTAAGCAAGTCAGGATATAGCCGGTCTGGGCCTGTGAAGACGCTGCTGGGCAGAGGCTTCCAAACGCCCTCCTTCTGGCTGCCTGGTCTAATTCCTAGGCCATCTTTGTTTTCAGTGCAGTAGTTCCTGAACAGGAATCTCCCTGTGACTCCACTGTGTACATGTAAATTATAGTTTCTTTACCCACTCATCTTTCAGTGGATGGGTTGTTTCTATGTCTTGGCCCTGTGAATAGTGGTGCAGCAAACACAGGTGTGCTTGTATCTTTTCGAATGAATGTTTCTGTGATCTTGGGATAGATGCCAAGGGGTAGAATTTTAGGTGAGAAAATAGGAAGAGACGAATGCCATGCTTAAGGAAATGTCTCTAGAAAAGAGATAAAGAACCTGCCATAGAGGCAGGCTCTGGGAGAGGGGAGGGAATAGGGGACATTGGTGGTGGGAAATGGGCACTGGTGGAGGGATGGGTGCTGGAACACTGTATGACTGAAACCCAAACATGAACATCTTTGTAATTGTATATCTCACAGTGGTATAATAAAATATTAAAAAAGGGAAACGTCTCTAGTGACAGAGCCAAGAATGCTTCTGATTATTCATCGTCTGTTCATTCATTTGTAGTCTTGTTCCAAGAAAAACAATTTTTTTTGAATGTTCTACCATTATCAGGTATGTATTCAGCGTATCCAGGGTCATAATGGGTATTAGTGCTTTGGTTACTTGAGATGTACAAAGCATTGAGATGTCATTTAAAATTTTTTTTTATTATACTACCTTGAGATATACAATCAAAACTGTTCATATTTGGGTTTCAGTCATACAGTGTTCCAGCACACATCCCTCCACCAGTGCACATTTCCCAACACCAGTGACCCAGTTTTCCTCCCCCCTACCCCAGCCTACCTCTATGGCAGGCACTTTTCCTCTCCTCTCTCTCTCTCTCTCTCTCTCTCTCTCTCTCTCTCTCGTTACACATTGTGGCTTGCCATACCTACACCTAGGGGGTGTCTTGCACATCCCCGCCTACATTCATGCTCAGTTCCAGTCTGGTGCTCCCATGAGATGTCATTCTTGTCCTTGATAAATTCTTTGTGTAATAGGTAAAGACAGAAGCACAAATTAATCAGAAGTACAAATATGTCCTTAAAGTATGTCAAAAGCACAGAAGACTGATTCTATTTAGAGAATTATAGTCCACCTTTAACATGAACTCTTTGGAAACTAAGATTTAAAATCCGTCTCTTTGCTTCATAGTAAGATTTTTTAATTTTCTCAGAAATTAATATGAATGTACATAATAAAATCATAGCTGAAGTAATTAAAAGCAATTTTTTAAAGTTCAGTTACCTGATAGTATGTTAACTTTGTTAAGGCTTTTATTTCTTGTGTATTTTAGTGAAGTCATTATCTTGTTTGAGCACTTGATAGTCACAAAGCTGCTATTTTAGTGTGCTCTATTTTGGACCATTTGTGGATTTATAGGATCTTACGGCAACTGCCAAACTCTCCAAGTTGGATTTCTTTGTCTGTGAAAGAGGCAACACTTTTGGTTTTATGCATTTGCTTGTGATCCATGTTTCAGAAGCACCCAGATGACTCCACCAGTGTTAATGTGCCTAGAGCAAGGGATTTTCAGTTTAATGAGCGCCTGAAGCATGTGATGTGTTTTGAAGATTGAGAGCACTAGACTTGTTAACATGCAATTTTTTCCTTAGTTTTTACATGTCATGATTTTCCCTGAGTGGTATACCTGTGATGAAGTTGGTGATGCTAAGAAATGTAAAATCAGTGGCCAGAGAGATAGCACTGTGGGCTGGAGTATGTCTTCTGCATGTGGGTGGCCTGGCTTTGATCCTGACACCATCTGATTCCCCTGAGCACAGAGCCAGGATCAGCTCCTAAGCATGGCTCAGCTCCTAAGCATTGATTGGGGGGTGGGGTCAACAACCCCACCCCCCCAATCAGTACCCCCACTCCAGAAAAGGAGTTAAATATGAAATGGTTTTATTGAAAACTAGCCAAACTTCATCAAGGTAATAGAGCAAAAATCTAAAAAATTAACCATCCAAAGCTAGGGAACCAGATTAAAAAAATAAAAAAAGACACCAAGATGTTCTTTTTTCTATATGTGGTGATGCTAATAACACATTTGCTAACTTTGTGATTTCTTTTCAAAGCTAAAACTTCAGAGGGTGCCTCTTCAGAGGGTCTTCTTTCAGTCCCCGGACAGAAGACCGTGGACTCTTCTCCAGAAACTTCTCCTGTTGTGAGCCCCATGCCCCATTCTATATCGATTGCGAATCTGCAGACCGCTAGTAAGCTTATTCTGAGTTCTAGACTGGTCTACAGTCGACCTTTGGATCTTCCAGGAGGTGTCGAAGTAATCAGAGCAACACCTTCAGCAGGTAAGGGAGCTTAGGGTAAACTTGAACTTAATGTGTTCCATTGACATTAAAATAAATGGTTACTGGGCTGGAACTATAGAACAGTGGGTAAGGTCTTTGCCTTGCAAATGGCCAACCTGGGTTTTGTCCCTGATATCCCGTATGGTCCACTGAGCACTGCCAGGAGTGATTCCTGAGTGCAGAGCCAGGAGTAATCTCTGAGCATGTCACTTGTGTCCCAGAAACCAACAAAATTAAAAAAAGTAAAAATAAAAAAAGAAATAAGTAGTTTCTAGTTACAATACATATGTTGATAATCATGGCTTTAAACTAATTTTCTGCTTTTTTTGGGTCTCACCTGGCGATCCTCAGGAGTTACTGACTCTGCTCTCAGGTATTACTCCTGGTGATGCTCGGGGGTCCATATGGATGCTGGGAATTGAACCCGGTCGGCTGCATGCAAAGCAAACCCCCTACCTGCTGTGTTGTCACTCTGGCCCCTTTAAAATAATTTTTACAATAATTGGCTCGACAGAGATTGTTGGAAATATTCTAACATGAAGGTTTTCCATCCCCCTTTCAGCCTGCACTATGATAGCTTAGATGTAGGAATGCTATAATAGTTAAATTGCAGACTTCATATTAGTTCATTGGAAATTTCTGGTTTTATTCAAATTAAGATGTTTCATTCGCTTGTACTAGTCTCACTTTTATGAAAATGAAATAAGTAGTTTCTAGTAATGATACATCTGTTGAGAAACATGACTTTGATCTAATTTTCTGCTTTTTGGGTCACACCTGGCTTGGGTTCCTGAGAGAGGGAGCAAGAGGGAACAGACAAAATCTTTGGGTGGGGAGAGGTGGGAATGTAGGATACAAGACTGTGGATTTGCAGGTCTAGATCATACTGGCTTGTGTATACAATGTGCGTATGATGGTCTGGACGGCAGGACTGGCAACCATGTTCCAGATGACCTGTCACTCCTGTTCTTAGCATAGAATTTTTGAGGGAATGGAATTGAGGGTTTCTGTTTGTTTGGATTTTGCTTTTTTGGGGTCACACCTAGCAGTGCTCTGGGGTTGCTGCTGGCTCTGCACTCAGGAATTACTCCTGGCTGGCAGTGCTCAGGGACCATATGGAATGCCAGAGATAGAACCCAGGTTGACTACATGCAAGCTGTTATACTACATGCAAACGCCCTACC
Source organism: Cryptotis parvus (assembly GCA_021461705.1). Classification (NCBI taxonomy): domain Eukaryota; kingdom Metazoa; phylum Chordata; class Mammalia; order Eulipotyphla; family Soricidae; genus Cryptotis; species Cryptotis parvus. Next base: position 54,875 of record JAJIBD010007934.1, on the reverse strand, counting down.
TGCTGTACTGTCGCTCTGGCCCTGGAATTGAGTTTTAAGATCATTCTGGTTGCTAATGGAATGATTTCTCAGTATGAGGAGTCTCTTTTTCATCCCTAAGACAGCTTTGATCTCATATTTAGAAAGATCACATTGATTTTACTCAGAGCTTTTGTTTGAGGTATAGATCTAGTCCAGTTTTAAAAATCTTGTACAATATTTAGAAGGTTTATTTTGAGATAGTCGCTAGTGTATTTTTTTTTTCTTTTTTGGGTTATACCTGGAGATGCTCAGGGGTTACTCCTGGCTCTCCACTCAGGAATTAATCCTTGCAGTGCTTGGGGGACCATGTGGTATGCTGGAGATTGAACTTGGGCAAATGCCCTACCCACCTGGACTATCGTTCCGGCCCCTCAAGTGTATATTTTGGGAATGGAGAATAATGAATTAAATCTTACAGGAGCTGTATAGAATTGCCTTTCTTGAGCCTTATTTGTCAATAACACTTGAAGGTAAGTACCAACACCATCCTTGTTATTTAGATATGACAAACTCAGTTGTTTTAAATGACTTTACTTAGGTAGGACTTTCTCAGTTGTTACAGTAATCTTGTTGGAATTTGAAAATAAGTCTTGTGGGACCAGAGTGATAGTACAGCAGGTAGAGCATCTGTCTTGCATGCGACTGACTCTGGTTCAATCACCGTCATCCCATTGGTCCTTTAAGTACTTCCAGGAGTTATTCCTGAGAGTAGATCCGGAAGTAACCTCTGAGCATTGTGTTTGGGTGTGGCCTAAAAAGCCAAAAGAAATAAAGAAGAAAGAAAATAAGTCTTGCTAGCCCCATATCTTATTTCTGTTGTCACCCTTTATCCATTGATGACAGCATATGGCAGTATGAGTCTTGGCAGTAAGGAATAAATATGAGGATTCTGCTTCCATATTAAGAGAGCATCTGGGGGTTGGAGGCGATAGTCCAGTGGGTAGGGAATTTGCCTTGCACCCGGCTGGCCGGGTTCGATCCCCGGCATCCCATATGGTCCCCTGAGCACCACCAGGAGTAATTCCTGAGTGCAGAGCCAGGACTAACCCCTGAGCATTGCTGGGTGTGACCCAAAAAGAGAGAGAGAGAGAGAGAGAGAGAGAGTATGTCAATCAAACTTGGTTACAAAAGGGAAAAAAGTTAGGCTCTAGAGGTCTGTTCAGCTTTCTGAAAATATTCTGCTGGGAGGGTTGGGTCTATAGTCTGGATCATTTGAGGGCAGATTGGAGTCATTGAAGGCAAATTGTTTGATTGCTTAAACATGAAATGGAGGAGACTGAAGAGATGCTACAGAGAGGTTTGCTTTGCACACAGCCGACCTGAGTTTGACCCCCTGGCATCCCATATGGTCCCCTGAGCACCACAAGGAGTAATCCAGATTTAGGCAGGATTAAAACAGAGCCAGGAGTAAGCTCTGAGCCCTGTTGGGTGTGGCCCCAAACAAAACAAAAGTGAAAGGGGGGAAAATAGAAATGGAAGACCAGTGAGGCATGTTTTAGTCAAAGCAAATTGTAAAGGACTGCAGGGGACAGACTTACTAAGGATTGACTTGTTTAATTGCTTTGGGGTTTTATTTTAAATATCTACCACATTTTAAAATTTATTATCAAAAAGAGAGGGAGGATATTGCACATTTTTATTTCACCAAAGAACTGCTTTAGACTTCTAGAGATACTGTGTCATGGAACACTTAATAACTGTATGGCAGAAATCAAGGAGGATTCACTGGAAGCTCATCGTGTCATCAGGGCTTGGGATGGAGCATGTTCTCGAGCCCCCTGATAGGTGGTTGTGTGATTCTGTTGTTGGCACTTTGCTTTCTCTCTTCAGGCCATCTGAGTTCCTCTTCAATCTACCCAGTGTGCCTTGCGCCTTACTTAGTGGTTACGACTTGTTCTGACAATAAAGTCCGCTTCTGGAAATGTAGTATGGAAACCAACCCGCAGTCTAAGAGCGAGGAGAAGGAAACCTATCACTGGAGGCGATGGCCCTTGATGAATGATGAAGGAGAGGACAACAGCAGTACTGTGAGCATTGTGGGACGCCCAGTGGCTGTGAGCTGCTCATACACCGGCCGCCTCGCCGTGGCTTACAAGCAGCCCGTTCAGCACAATGGTTTTGTCTCGAAGAGTTTTCTATGCATGTTTGCATCTTTGAATGTGAATCTACAGGAGGGTCAGAGTGGGTTTTAGAACAAACCATCCACCTCGACGATATGGTCAAAGTTGGAAGTGTCCTTGATTCAAGGGTCAGTGTGGACAGCAATCTGTTCGTGTACAGCAAAACAGACACACTTTTGAGCAAGGATCGGTACCTTACTTCCAACATCAAGCATTTAGTCCACCTGGACTGGGTGTCCAAAGAAGACGGCTCCCACATCCTCACTGTTGGGGTCGGTGCTAATATCTTCATGTATGGACGGCTTTCAGGCATCGTGACGGAGCAGACCAACAACAAGGATGGAGTCGCTTTCATCACTTTACCACTGTGTGGTAGCATCAAGCAAGGAGTTCGCTCAGGTGGTTTCTTCTGCGATCTATAGATCTGGTGTCTTCTGTGGATGGCACACCTTCGCTGCCCGCTTCTCTGTCTTGGGTAAGAGATGGGATATTGGTGGTGGGGATGGACTGTGAGATGCATGTATGCCCAGTGGAAGCACGCCGTTAAGTTTGGAGACACTGAGGCGGACAGTCCTGGCGTAGACGAGATGGGGGGCTACGACCACTCTGCCTTTAAAGCGAACCTGTTGTCAAGGAAAAGTATTGTCGAAGGAACGGCTGCGACCGACGATGTTTTCTGTTCGCCGACCATCGTCCAGGATGGTGGCTTATTTGAGGCCGCCCACATCCTTTCTCCCACACTCCCACAATATCATCCGACGCAGCTGTTGGAACTGATGGATCTAGGGAGAGTCCGAAGGGCAAAGGCCATCCTCTCTCACTTAGTGAAGTGTATTGCGGGGAGGTTGCCATAGTTCGGGACCCCGATGCTGGCGAAGGAACCAAGCGGCATCTTTCCCGAACCATCAGTGTCAGCGGCAGCACAGCCAAGGATACGGTCACCATAGGGAAAGACGGGCACTCGAGACTATACGGAGATCGACTCCATCCCTCCTCTCCCGCTGTAGCGCTGCTGGCGGCCGATCAGGATACAACATACCGGGTTTCAGAAGAAAGTGCGAAAGTCCCACAGAGCTTTGAAGATCATACCAAAAGCGAGCCAGAGGACCAGTACTCGGGAGCTGTTCCAAATCCAGGATATAACAACGGATGATATCGATTTAGAGCCAGAAAAGAGAGAAAGCAAATCCAAGGTCATCAATCTTTCTCAATATGGACCCTCCTACTTTGGCCAGGAACATGCCAGGGTCCTTTCAAGTCATCTCATGCACTCGAGTCTGCCAGGCCTCACCCGTTTGGAGCAGATGTTTCTCGTAGCCTTGGCTGATACCGTGGCGACTACCAACACTGAACTGGATGAAAGCAGAGATAAGAGCTGCTCAGGTAAATTCCCACACGGTTACCGTGACACGGTATGCCAAGTTGGGAAAGAAAAGACAGTCGGTGTGACTCCAGCTTGCACGGGCAGCTTCACGGCCTTCGTGCTGTCTTCATTTTCACATAGGTTTTCAGCAGACACTTTCATCTGCTTTCAGATTCAGGCTTCTGCTTATTCAAACAGATTGATTCCTATGGTTCATTTTTTAGTTTTTCACTTTTAGTGATAACCAACCTGTTGTTAATTTTACTAGGACCAGGAAACTGAGAGCAATCTTGTAGCTCAATTTGCTCATATTTCAGTGCTCAGGTTCCCCCAGGGCCACACCCAGCCAGTCTTGGTTTACTGGGGCAGTGGACACGGTGCTGGAATAGTCCGTGCCCAGTGGTGGTCCATGGCCCTCCTGAACTGCACCTGGTGATGCTCTAGGTTCACGTGTTACTGTTTCACTGTAGTCAACAAGATCTCAAGATTTTTTTTCCTTTTCATTTATGACAAACAAATCTAATGTTATTTATGCTAATATTATCCCCAATATTTTCTTCATGTAGGAATTTTAGTGTTTATATATTTGTGTGTAGACAAAAATTTTTTTTTCTTTGCTTCCCATGGTGAACCTCAGGCCTCCCACACTCACACACTGCCACTGAACCACATCTCTAGATTATTAAAGCGTTCCTATAGCAGTACATGAAAATATCTTACATATTCTGGAAAATTGCCTTGACTGAGTGTACTGCTTCATTCTGACTTTTTGTTGGCACATGGCTGGCTGCATTCCCTTTCCCTCGAGCACATTTCCCCGTTCCATTGCAGGGAGAGAAACGCTGGACGAGTGTGGTCTGAGATACTTGCTTGCTATGCGCCTGCACACCTGCCTTTTGACGTCACTACCTCCTTTGTACCGAGTCCAGCTGCTTCTCCAAGGTATTGATTTAATAAAGTCTTGCTGGACACCAGACAGTGGACCCAGCCAATCCTTGAACATAAGTGGAATAATTTATTTTTCTTCTGTTTGGGGAGCCACACCCAGCAATGCTCAGGGCTTAGTCCTGGATCGACACTTCATGATTACTCCTGGCGTAGTGCTTGGGGGACCATAGGGGCTTCTGGGCATTGAACTGGGTTGGCTGCATGCAAGGCAGATGCTCTGCTTGCTGTCCCGTCTTTCCAGCCTCTGATTCTTCCCACTTTCCCCTCTTTTTCCAGCCTAAGGGTTCTATGTCCACTGACATGGAACCTGTTGACAGACTAGCAGTTACTTGAGTGAGCACCGATTTTGGTGTGGGGCTGGGCTTGAAATCTGTCCCTCACTGATCCCATGGGAAGGCTGAAGAGTTCTGGGGTACTCTGTGTTTCTCAGTCTGGAGGATTTAGAGTCTTACCTTTGAGTTGTTCATGGGTAAGCTAAAGTACTTTAACGCCAGGGAACTGTTATTCCTGAAATTCTCTTGCCATTTACAACTTACTCTGAAGAGATGCTGAAGACGCTGTTTCTGGGCGCCAGTGCACTGGGTGGGATAAGGGGGAAAAGGTAGTTTTACTTGATCAAGTGCTTTCATCATTGATAAGTTTCATGCGCATTTTTCAAGTGTGTGAATTTCAAGTGGCTTGAAACTCAAGTGCTTTCTGGCATTAGTTTTGGTGTCGTATTTGCAGAATCCAAAAGCAAGTATGCCCGAGAAAAAGAGATTTTGGTTTTGTGTCTCCTCACTGATCTTTGATGTTTATAAAATCATGAACGATGAAAGATTTCTCTTTGATCTTTTTTTTTTGCTTGAAAGCTCTTTCCAGAATAAATGGATACCTGACTGTGTGAGGAATTTTTTTTTATTTGTTCTGAAGTTACTGTTTGGTATTTCCTATTTAGGCGTGTCTACTTGCCATTTTGCCTGGGCCTTTCATTCTGAGGCTGAAGAAGAACTGATTAATAGAATTCCAGCAATTCAGAGAGGAGACCCTCAATGGTCTGAGCTAAGAGCTATGGGAATAGGTTGGTGGGTCCGGAATATTAATACACTTCGACGATGCATGGAAAAGGTAACGCCACTGAGTTTTAAAATCAGGGGGAAAGTTTTTTGAAAGATAAAAGATTCCCAAACTGACTTTTCTGAAATACCCACACATACAGCCTTGCACACGAACAGCCTGTGCCGGCCCGGGTTCGATCCCTGGCATCCCATATGGCCCCGAACACTGCCAGGAGTAATTCCTGATCGAAGAGCCAGGAGTAACCCCTGAGCGTAGCTGGGTGTGGCCCAAAAAAGCAAAAAATAAATTAATTAAATAAAAATTGATTATATTACTAGATTAGTGATATCAAATTCCCTTTGCACACCTATCCAGTATAAAGTTTTGCTTCCTGTGCACTCAAACATGTCTGTGGCATTAAAGATTTGAAAAGATTCCTGCTGTTACTTTTTTTTTTTTTTTTTTTTTTGGGTCATACCTGGCGAAGCTCAGGGGTTATTCCTGGCTCTGCACTCAGGAATTACTCCTGGTGTTGCTCGGGGGACCATATGGGATGCCAGGGATCGAACCCGGGCCGGCACAGGCTGTTCGTGTGCAAGGCAAACGCCCTACCCGCTGGGCTATCTCTCTGGCCCCTACATTTTCTTTAGAAAATAACTTTGTGGTAGACTCTGAAAGTTCTGATGTGGAAGAAAATGAGCATGTGTCATGTGCCGTACTTGATCCTGTTGCCTTTTATATAATCTCTTTTGCATTCCCATGACCCATTTTCATTTCCCCCTGGGATAGAACTAAGATGGGAACGTGAGATGGAACAGGAGCAAGATTTGCACATCATTGGTAACCATTAGACTGAGCCTGTCCCCTTTCAGCTTGACCTGGGTGATTCTCAAGGAATTGTCCTTCGTTTACTTGTAGACCACTGAAGTCCCCTGACACACGGGCAGCAAACCGCACTCACACAGCAGGAAACCTCCCGCCCCAAGGTTGCAGAGATCCTTTGCAATTTTATTCCTCTACTGTAGTTTTCAAACTCTAATTTCAGACCACTTGGCAGTCTTATTTAAATGTGTGCTCTTGAGCAGTCCTGGAGTGCTCATTTGCTAGGTGAGGGCATGCATGCAAGGCATATACTTTAGCTGGTCAGCCAAGTGTCCAGCAGGTCATCCCTATTGAGCTCCCTGCCTTCCCCCACCCAGTAGTTGCTTTTTTTTTAGCAATATTTTATTATACCACTGTGAGATGCATAGTTACGAAGATGTTCATGATTGGGTTTCGGTCATACAGTGTTCCAGCACCCATCCCTCCACCAGTGCCCATTTCCCACCACCGATGTCTCCAGTTCTCTCCCCCTCCCTAGCCTGCCTCTGACAGATTCTTTATCTCTTTTCTCTCTTTTTCTCTTTCTCTCTCTATCTCTCTCAATCTCTCTCTTCCTTCTCTTAACATTGTGGATTGCAATACATACATTTAGAGGTTATCATGTGTATCTTTTTGCCTGTATTCAATGCTTAGTTCTAGGTATTATTATTTTCAATGATTATTAGCACACTGTTCCCTTCTCTGTCTTACCTAACCTGAGTAGTTGTCTTTTTTTATTTTCTTTTGTCATACCACCGCGAGATACACAATTAAAAGATGTTCATAACTGGGTCTCCGTCATTCAGTATTCCAGCACTTCTCCCTCCACCCGTGCCCCATCCCACCACCAATGTCCCGTCACCAACGTGCCCCTCTGCCCACCATGGGCCAAGACCCACCACCCACTCCCCATTCCCCATGAGCCGCCCCGTTTGTTACAACTACAGTGATCCTTACAGTGTATATACGGGTAAGATCCTGGGAAGGACCTGGTCCTAAACTTGATTATTATCTAAGTCTGGCGGTTGTGCGTCTGGCCTGTCCCTTCTCCGTGTTGCTGGTGGTGGTCCGAGTAGTTGCTTCTTACGGGAGCAGGAGGAGTTTGGGAGCTTCACCCAGCAGGGCTCAGGGCTCACGCAGACCCTGCAGCAGGCGCATTATATGCTCAGTCCTCTGAGCCTCTTCCCCAGACTCCTATGGAAGGAATTCTTGTGTAAAACATGGTTCTCCTTTGTAAAACAGCATTTTCTTGTGCTCTTGGGCTCTACTTGCATGAGACAGGACATATGGAGATGTTACTGGTGTTCGCCGAGCAAATCGATGATGAATGGGAAGACAGTGATACAGTGATATAAAATGTCTTTTAAAATTAAAGAACCATGACTTACAAAGTTACTGATAGCTGAGTTTTAAGTGTATAATAATACTCTAGGACCCGTCCACCACCAGTGTCCGCTCCCCCGCACCCTTGCACCCCCTCCACCCCATCTCCACCCCACCCCCACCCCCTGCCTTGCACCCCAACAGACATTTTGAAGTTTGGTGGCTGTAGCTTGGGTCTCATGTTTCAGTGTTGAAGAGTCTGTGCCTTGGATACAGAGCTGCAAAACATTACTTTAAAAGATGTTTTTAAAATTGAAGTGACATTGGCTAAGACATTGTGGATGTGTCAGGCGCCCACTATTGTAATTGGGCATCTGTGCCCCATGCTAGTGTCACTGCCAAAGGTCACTGTCCATCACCAGTTGACTGCCTTTCCCTATTTACCCTCTCTATTCTTTTCCTTTGAGTACCCACCATGTTGCTCCTAAAATCTAAGAATTTGGTCTTTCATCTTCCACATGTGAAATCATCCCAGTTTGGCTCTCTCTGATTTATCAGCATAATCCCTTCATGGGCTGTTCTTGCTATTGACAATGGCATGATTTCATCTCTGGTCAAACAGTTCAGTTGCTCCCTGGGCTCCAGTTCCCTGCTTCTAGCAGGTGGCTTTAGACAATGTACTTCTCAGTTCTCTATCTTCATCACTTCCAATGTAAAAGTGGGTTATTAGGAGGACCTTCCTGGGTCATGGCGATTCATTAAGGTGAATGGAAGGTGGCCGGAGCGATAGCACAGTGGATAGGGTCTTTGCCTTGCATGCGGCTGATGTGCAAGGTTCGATCTCTGGCATCCCATATGGTCCCCTGAGCACCGCCAAGAGTAATTCCTGAGTGCAGAGCCAAAAGTAACCCATGAGCATCACCAGTGTGACCCAAAAGGCAAAAAAAAAAAAAAAAAAAGGAAAAAGAAAAATGAACGGAAGGTGCTGGTATATTTAAGTAGCAGCAGGGAAGTAAAAACTGTTGATGAATTTGTTGCCATTCTCTGGTCAGATAGTCAAAACACTATTTTGTTTGCCATGTAGGTTGCCAAAGCTTCGTTTCAGAGGAATAATGATGCCTTGGATGCTGCATTATTCTACCTGTCCATGAAGAAGAAAGCAGTAGTGTGGGGTCTGTTTAGGTAAGTGGCATATGTGGTTCCCCACTCCTTGGGGGACCATATGGGGATGCCGGGATCTAACCCTGGTCGGCCGTGTGCAAGGCAAACACCCTACCCGCTGTACTATCGTTCCGGCCCCCAGAAATAAATTTAAAGGAAGTACATTATTACATATTTTAGAAAGGAGTATGAGGTTTTCATTTCTGCTTTCATATGTTTTATGAAGTATTTAAAACATTTTATATTTGGTTTAACTGCCGATGATCATTATTTGATTTTAAGGTCACAGCACGATGAAAAAATGACAACGTTTTTCAGCCATAACTTTAACGAAGATCGATGGCGCAAGGCTGCTTTGAAGAATGCTTTTGCTTTACTCGGAAAACAGCGCTTTGAACAGTCAGCTGCGTTCTTCTTGTTAGCAGGTTCACTGAAAGATGCCATCGAGGTATAAAATAAACATGCCAGGAAATACTTGTAAGAGGTGGGAAGCCTGAGAAGGGGTGGAGGAGATTGTAGTTTTTAAGGAAAGAGAATAACAAATTACTGAACTTTAAAATAGTCACTTTCTAAGGAAGATGAAGATAGAAACATAAATGAAAAAGGAATTTTGGCGATACCTAGCAATGCTCAGGACTTACTCCTGGCTCTATACTCAGGAATTACTCCTGGCAAGGCTCAGGAGGCCATATGGGGTGCCAGGGATCAAATGGCACTTGCCCACTCTACCATGTCTCCACCTAGCCCCTGAAAATGTTCTTGTAGTGACGTTGCTTTCCAGATAAGATATGCTGTACTCTTCAAGGTTAAATGTATGAAAAATGGCAAAAAAAATTTCCTTTGGTTTTTTTTCCTGATCATCTTTAGATTCTTTTTTTTTTTGGGTCATACCCGCAATGCTCAGGGGTTTCTCCTGGCTCTTCACTCAGGAATTACTCCTGGCGGTGCTCAGGGGACCATATGGGATGCCAGGGATCGAACCCAGGCCGGCATGGGCCAGCTGCGTCAAGGCAAACGCCCTACCCGCTGGGCTATCGCTCAGGCCCCCATCTTTAGATTCTTAACTCTAATCTCTGGCAAGGTAAATCCTTTATCTTTTAAATGGATTTATAAATTAGGAGATGAAACTTTGTACTGTTTCATCTTGCATTATGCTTATTTTATAAATTGCCTTTATAGATGCACACTACAATTCTTCTTGCCATTTAAAAACTACATTTTAGGCAAAAAGATACACACGATAACCTCTAAATGTATGTACTGCAATCCACAATGTGTAAGAAGGGAAGAGAGAAGGAGAGAGAGAGAGAGAAAAAAAGAGAAAGATAAAAGAGATAAAGAACCTGCCATAGAGGCAGGCTAGGGGAGTGGGGGAGGGAATTGGGGTCATTGGTGGTGGGAAATGGGGGGATAGGTGCTGGAATACTGTATGATCGAAACCCAGACATGAACATCTTTGTAATTCTATATCTCACAGTGGTACAATAAAATATTAATTAAATATGACTAGAAATAAAAACAAAACAAAACTATATTTTATTAAAAACTTAAAAATTATATTTTGCTAATTTTTGAGGGAGGGTGTTGTATGACAGGCCTATCTAGCATGGAAGCTTTGCTGTTTAATCTATTTCATCCATTCACTCACAGTTTAATCTCTTTACATGTTCTTAAGCCAGGTTAATGAGATCTCTCTTCTGTGTAAACACTGATGGAGGGTGTGGCAGTTACAGAAGTCACCTTGACTCTGAATGAGTAACTTCTGACTTATTATTATATATCTACTATATCTACTATAACTTCTATGTTATCTAGATTGGGCACAGCTCCTCTTTATACCCAATCTGGTGCCAGCGTGGGACAGTTAGAATTTACCAGGAGACTACCACCCTAGCTATGTTGAAACTATCGTTTAAGATTATAAGAAGGATCATACTAATTTGCCCTCAAGCAGGCAAGTGTGACCCTTTCAGTATACAGAGAACAAGATACAGATAATAAATAAGAAGGACCTTGTGGGTACCATCCATATTACACGAAGCCCATGAAATTAAGATGTACTGCTTTATACCAGCCCCCTCTCCAGACATAAGAGCTAATCTCAGAAGAAGGGATTAATCCTTGGCACAATCATTTAGACCTGTAATAGGGTGTGGCACCACCCTTCCCACTCTTCTACTGTCTAGAAGCTGTTTAGTTGATCTTGGTTGACAGGACCCCTCCTGAAGTAAGGATTACTTTTGTGTATATAAGCGGATGACTTGAGGGACTTCTCCCTCTCTGGTGTGATCCGCTTTGGTGGTAGACGGGCCATCATGCATAATCCAAGTTCTGACCAGAGCTAGAGGTCTTCCATTATATTGGATTCTGGTGGTAGAGCTTTTGTCCTATTGAAAGCCTTTTGGAACTGTGCCAGACTCGTGAGATTTCATCTGTTCCTGGCAGCCATGGAGGTAGAAGAACTTCTGTTGTGATACTGTTGGGAACCGCAGTGGCTCTCTGACATCAGGTTGTTGGGTCACACCTGGTGGTACTGGGTCAGATGCATGCAAGGCAAGCATACTACCTGTTGTACTATCTCTCTAGCCCTACCTGTTCTGCTCTCTCTAGCCTCTCTTCTTGCTCTTTTTCAATCTATGATCATGTAACTACCTGTCAGCCTCATGATATCTGCCCCCACTAGGGAGAAGACGGTAGATAATTTAGATGTTAATATTAGTTGGCTATCTCATATCTAAATAATTGTCACTCTAACCCTTGGCCTTGGATTATAAAACTCAGATGACCAAGCAGTTGTGGGAAAAGCGGAGATTGGGCCACAGGGTGGTGGATCCTTTTGGTGACACTTTTTAGTGGTGGGGTGTAGTAACTTTGTACATAACCACCGTGAATATATACTTAAACCTAATTAAAAGTTAATTGTAGAACTCTTCATCACTGCAATGTTAATATTTCTATTTCCAGGTATGTCTTGACAAAATGGAAGACATTCAGCTGGCCATGGTTATCGCCCGTTTATACGAGTCTGAATTTGAGACTTCATCCACTTACATATCCATACTAAACCAGAAGATTTTGGGTTGTGCGAAGGACGGCTCAGGCTTTGACTGCAGAAGATTACACCCGGACCCTTTCCTGCGTAGCCTCGCCTATTGGGTAATGAAAGATTATACCCGGGCCTTGGACACCTTATTGGAACAGACACCAAAGGAGGAGGATGAACATCAAGGTACTTCCGTTCCTGAAGACAGTTTCTGAATTAGTGAACATATGGATTCATATAGAACATACATATATGATCTCATCTCATACATGCAGATGAGAAACACACATGCACGCACACACACACACACATCTCACCACCACCCCAACCCCCACCCAAAGTCATTATCCGACTTAGTTTTCAGTTTTGACAATTTTTTGCTCACATTTTGTATGACTTAAGGTTGAGCAATAGAATCTCCCATGATTTGAGTAGTTTAAGATCACACACATTTCACTCTTACTGTTTTATCCCTGAGGTCTATAGAATTCTAGTTCTGTTCTTATTTCGTTACTTTGAACTTGAGTATACAATATTTTCTGCATTGTGAAGCTCTTTTGTCATGGAGCTGTTTTCTGGCACATGTGGTGGGGGATGTGGGCCACAGAGAACTGTGCTCAGGAATCACTCCTGGCGGTGCTCAGGGGGCCAGGTGTTTTGTCACGTATAAAACCAGGATTGGTTGCTTGTAAGGGAAATGCCTCAACTCCTGTCCTATCTCTCTGGCCTCCATACAATTTTAAAATAGAAATTTTGAAAAAAAAATAGAAATTTGATTTGTTACATGCATTGGTTTGGTATGGGTGCCTGGGAAAAACTGCTTACATATGGTAAACTTTCTTACCCTTTGCTTTCCCAAATAATTTAGATTTTTTTTTCTCTTTAAAAGCTCATAAAACTCTTTTAATGCTCAGATTACATTACAAAGTATACTAACATACTGGTCCGCCACACATTTTAATGCGCACTATTTCTGTAATATGGATACATAATCATTCACATAACTATTTATTAAAAAATAGGGCTGGAGCGATGGCCCAGCGTGTAGAGCGTTTGCCTTGCACACGGCCGGCCCATGCCAGCCCGGGTTTGATCCCGGCATCCCATATGGTCCCCCAAGCACTGCCAGGAGGAATTCCTGAGTGCAGAGCCAGGAGAAACCCCTGAGCATCGCTGGGTGTGACCCAAAAAAAGCAAAAAAAAAATAAATAAATAAATAAATAAATGCAATGCTCAGGGGTTACTCCTGACTCTACTCTCAGGAATCACTCCAGGCAGTTCCCTGGGGAGACCATCTGGGATGCTGGGAATCGAACCTAGGTCAGCTGCATGCAAGGCAAAAGCCACACCTGCTGTATTATCACTCTGGCCCCATCATTTAGATCTTTGAAGCACCTTCAGAGTAATTTATCTGCATTGTCTCCAACAATTAAAAACAAACATTCTAATTATTTTTCAGTAAATAGTTATTTGAATGATTATGTATCCATGCTTCAGAAATAGTGTGCATTAAAATGTGTGGCCCACCAATATGTTAGTATAGTTTGTAATGTAATCTGAGCTTTAAAAATTGACTTTTATTATAAACACCATGATGTACAAAGTCTATTATATAGTTGTTCAAGCGTTAGTGTTTGAACGCCACCAGTGTGCCCTTCCCTCCACCAGCATCGCCAGTTTCCCTCCCAGTTCCTTCCCTTGGCACATGATAGATTTACTTTATATTGCTTATTCCAACAAAAATTTAAGAACTGGCAGATAGAATCATCAGAAGATAAACTAATAAGTGCCAATTAGTGATTAATCATATAGCCAACTATATGATATTTACCTATGTAAATAAGAAAATTAAAACAATTTAATTCAATATAAAATGCCTATTGTCATTTACATACATTTCCAACTCTGGAATATAAATTATATTATATTACATTTTATTTAATACTTGGATCTTATTAAGGTAATAATCAGGTCTCACCTGTCATTAATAACACTTTTAATGCAATTCTGTGTTAATATATTTTGAAGTTTTGCACGGAATAGGTAAGGCCTACATTTGTAAATTTTCCTGACATTTTCTATAAACACTTTCTCTATACATAACCATTCAAATAACTTTAAATTATAGAATAGAGAATCTCGGTACTTTGCACATATTTGTCAAGCATGCATGCTCATGTGTGCACACATAGTCTTTTCTCTCTTTCTCTCTCTCACCCTCTTGATTTCTGTCATGCATCACAAGACTAAATTCTAGCCATGGATTTTGGAGTGTGGGAAAAAATAAACCTCTACCATATATTCTGTATTCATTTCTTTTTTAATTTTTATTTTCTTTTTGCTTCTTGAGTCACACCCTGCAATGCTCAGGGGTTACTCCTGGCTCTGTGTTCAGGAATCACTCCTGGCAGTGCTCGGGGGGACCATATGGGATGCTGGGGGATTGAATCCGGTCGGCCGCGTGTAAGACAAATGCCCTACCAGCTGTGCTGTTACTCCGGCCCCTATTGTGTCTTCTTTTTTTTTTTTGGGGGGTGTCATACCCTGCAATGCTCAGGGGCTACTCCTGGTTCTGTACTCAGGAATAACTCCTGGTAGTGCTTGGGGGACCGTATGGGATGCTGGGGATCGAACCCGGTCGACTGTGTGCAAGGCAAACGCCCTACCCGCTGGACTATGGCTCTGGCCTCCTATTGTGTATTTTTTTTTTTTGCTTCTTTTTTTTTTAAACATTTTATTATACCACCGTGAGATATACAATTACAACGTTGTTCACGCTTGGAGGTTTCGGTCACACAGTGTTCCAGCACCCGCCCTCCACCAGTGCCCATCACCCACCACCCATGTCCCCAATTCCCTCCCCTCCCACATCCTGCCTAAATGGCAGGTTCTTTAACTCCTCTCTCTCTCCCACTCTCTCTCCTCCTTCTCCCACACATTGTGGGTTGCACTCACGTACACTTAGAAGCCATTATTTGCATTTTTTGTCAGTATTTAATGCTCCGTTCTGTGTTGGTATTAGACCTTTTGACATTTATTCACACATGTTCCCTTCTCTATCTTACCTAACCTCTGACTCCCACGCTTGTGGTAATTTCCACTTTTGGTAAGATCACCTGGTATATTTATGTCATGCAAATAAATGCAGTCATTCTGTCTCTCTCTTTCCTTCTGACTAATTTCACTCAACACGATTCTTTCCATGTCCATCCATTTATAGGCAAATTTCATAACTTCATTTTTCCTGACAGCTGCATAGTATTCCATTGTGTAGATGTACCACAGTTTCTTTATCCAGTCATCAGTTCTCGGGCATACTGGTTGTTTCCAGGTTCTGGCTATTGTGAATAGTGCTGCTATGAAAATAAAAGTGCGGATTGAGATTCCGCTGTGTGTTTTTGGCTTCCCAGGGTATATTCCCAGGAGTGGTATGGCTGGGTCAAAGGGAAGCTCAATTTCTAGTCTTTGGAGGAATGTCCATATTGTTTTCCAGAAAGGTTGTACAAGTCGACATTCCCACCAACAATGTATGAGAGTCCCCTTTTCCCGCATCCACGCCAGCACTTGTTGCTTTTACCCTTTTGGATATGGGCCATTCTGTGTATTCTTTAATGATAATTTTTTTTCTTTTTGAGTCACACCTGGCATTGCTCAGGGGTTACTCCTGGTTGTGCAAGCAAGAATTACTCCTGAAGGTGCTCAGGTGACCATATGGGATGCCGGGATCGAACCCGGGTCCAGCCGCATGCAAGGCAAATGCCCTACCCACTGGACTATTGCTCTGGCCCCTAATGATAATTTTTTAGCCTTATATATGTTTTTTTGTTTGTTTTTGAGTGGGGGCCTGGGGGGCTCCCAAGCAATGCAACAGGAAGTCCCGGGTCTTTTCTGCTATTTGTGACTGACTGGGCCTGTGATACTTCCTGGAGTGCATGCAAGACGCGTGCTGTAGTCACTGTACTGGATTATCTCCTGGCTACTTATCACTTTTTTAATAGGGTCTTCTCCAGTGGTGTTTCCAGCAGTTCTCAGATTCAGTGGCACTTGGGGTCCCAGGACCAAAGCCTTTCCATGCTCTGGGGTCCTTGGGTGCTTGGGACTGAACCTCTGGCCTCATATACTCTAGGCATATTTCCTACTAGTTGAGCACAGGAATTTTATTCTATGCTCTTTATTCTTAGGCTCTTTATTCTAGGTTGATTTTAGAGTGCCATTTATTTGGAGGTAATGTTGACACTTTATTTTTCCATAATGTGAGAGAAGATTAACAGAATTTATTTGGATTTTTCCATTTGGCTTCCCTAGTGATCATCAAGGCTTGCAACCCAGTGGTGTTCAGCTTCTACAACTACCTTCGACTCATCCCTTGATTATTCGCCGCAACCTCGCCTCCCCAGAAGGCACACTGGCAACCTTAGGCCTCAAAGCGGAGAAAAGCTATGTGGATAAAATTAACCTTATAGAAAGAAAATTATTCTTCACCACTGCAAATGCTCACTTTAAGGTTGGGTGCCCTGTTTTAGCCTTGGAGGTGCTTTCCAAAATTCCAAAAGTTACCATAACATCTGCCTTAGCTGCAAAAAAGACCAGCCTGGCCTCATTTCTAAAAAAAACCGGGTGATGCGCTCACAGACACTAGCACTTTCGAAGTGACGGGCTCTCAGGTGCTGCCGCTGACTGGTCAACGGTCACTTCAACCCAGTTCGACTGGAGTCAGCCAGCAATAAAAGTGGAGGAGGAACCACTTAATCTTGACTGGGGTGAGGAGCCTGATAGTGCCTTAGAAGAAGAGGAAGAAGATGCTGGTGGTACAGTCAAGAAAAGTACAGACGCTGGGGAGGGGAGGCAAGGCAGAAAGCAACCCTCAGACCCTAACAGGTTACAGACCCCTCAGGAGGAAGACTCGCCGGAAGGTGACACTGAAGTTGGCGTGATCGCGGAGCAGCTAAAATTCAGAGCTTGTTTAAAGATCCTTATGACGGAGCTGAGGACGCTGGCCACGGGCTATGAAGTGGACGGAGGGAAGCTCCGATTTCAGCTCTATAACTGGCTGGAAAAGGAGATTGCGGCCCTACATGAGATATGCAACCATGAGTCGGTCATTAAAGAATATGTGAGTAAAGCGTATTCCAAAGTGGAGAGCGAGCTCCTGGACGGGAAGAAACAGTGGACAAGCCGGACATTGGTTCCTATGAGCGGCACCAGATGGAACGGCGCAGGCTGCAGGCCAAACGCGCGAGCATGCAGAGAAGCGAAAGTTGTGGCTGCAGAAAAACCAAGATCTCTTGCGTGTGTTTCTGAGCTACTGTAGCCTGCACGGGGCCCAGGGTGGGGGGGGTCTGGCCTCCGTGAGAATGGAACTCAAATTTTTGTTGCAGGAATCACAGCAGGTATGAACTCAATTTTGTTTTCAATTTGGGCTTCTATCCTTTTGGTTCTGGGTTCGGGGTTGGCTCCTGTGAGTGTTGGGAGGCTGCCCCTTGGTGCCTAGGGAGAGTCTAGGGCTCCTGCCTGCAAAGGATGTGCTCGGCTCACTGACTTACTGCTCCAGCACCTGTTGTGGTCATTATTTATTTTTAATAGTTTGTTGAAAACTCAGTGATTTACAAGATTACATGGAAACACTATCATTAGAAAATAATTTTTGGCAGTGCCACAGGCAAGACAAACACCCTACCCGCTATCGCTCCAGCCCCTTAACTGGCACTATTATTTATCTTCTACTATACTACTCTATACTACTAGAGTATCCCACCAGCACAGCAGAGCCTGGCAAGCTACCCATGTCGTATTTGACATGCCAAATACCAGTAACAATTATAGACCTCATTCCCATGATCTGATGGAATGGTTTGAGGCTCTTTATGTTCCTGGAGCGGGTGATGCCCTTGGGCTATCTTGCATGTGACAGGACGTATTGAGATGTTGCAGGTGCCCGCTTGAGCAAATCGATGATTTATGGGAAGACAGTGATACAGTGAATAGTTTTGGTAAGTTTTCCAGTTCATAGCTGTAGTTTAAAGCATATTTTCTTCTATTTAGTCTTTCTATTTTTCTGGGACAGTTTAATCCAAGTTCGTTTGGCTCACTCCCCAGAGGGTCAGGTTCTTAGACTTGGAATGGGTCTTTGTGGACTGCAGTTTGGCGGTTAGGAGGAGGCTGGCTGCAGAGCTGGTGAACTCCGGGGGCCCCGCTCTGCTTTCTGGGCTTCTGTGTCTCTGCGTTTTTATCTTGCTGCCTCTGGTTTTGTTTTCTTTCCTCTTTCACATCACCACATGCTTTGATCCAAACAGCGCTCTGTCACCCACAGGAAACAACCGTGAAGCAGCTCCAGTCTCCACTGCCTTTGCCCACCACCCTGCCCCTGCTTTCTGCAAGTGTGGCCTCCACAAAAACGGTCATAGCCAACCCTGTGTTGTACCTGAACAACCACATCCACGATATACTTTATACTATTGTTCAGATGAAGACGCCTCCTCACCCCACGGTCAGAGATGTGAAGGTAACGTCAAGTCTGTGGCTCTTTGGTAGTGTGCACTGAGAAGGTAAATGTGCCATCCTTGTCTTCCAGTTTGAACTCAAAGGAGCTCCTTTTAAGTATACTTTGTTTGCTTGGTTTTGTTTGGGGGCCACACCCAGCAATGCTCAGGGCTTACTTCCGGCTCCATGCTCAGCAGTTAGTCCTGGCAAGACTCGTTGGACCATATGGGATGCTGGGGATGGCTGCTAGCCAGTACTCTGTCGTTTATTTGTTTTGTTTTTAATTTGGGGCCACACTGAGCAGTTCCCAGGGCTTACTCCTGGCAGTGCTTGGGTGATGCAGGGTGTCAGGGGTTGAACCTGGGTTGGCTGCATGCACCCTGCTTGCAGTCCTATCCCTGCAATCCATCAAGTACTCTTATCTGGTACCTTCCCACTTCCCATAAGCTCAGAAATAGATTTGTCCATGAATGTAATGTAAAAACAAACATTCAAATTACTTCTGGAAAGGTTGTCTTTTTTTTAAGGCAGGCAAACTTTCTGGGTTATGAAATTGATTTTCTGGGTCGTATTATTGTCACTCAGCGACACTGTTGCATCATTCCTTCTGTGCTTTCTTTCCACTGAAATTGGAAATATCGTGACTATTTCGGTGCTAAGATCCTGCAAAGATAGAGCTCTAGTAATATCTTTAAGAAAACTAGAAATAGTTCCAGGTTCTCATTATTGCTTCTCTGATAGAGTATTTTTTATGTCATATGATTGTTAGGGTCCATCAGAGTTTTGGTAGAGAGACTATGTGGAATTTAACCTACGTCCTGTGTTGAAATTTTAACAATTGATAGGTTCCAGGAAACGCTAGGGAGATGCATGGCAGGCCCTGGAGAGCTGGCCACACCAGTCTGTGTTTATGAGGTGCTCTTCCCCTTCCAGTTTCTGCCATCATTTAAAATGTTTTCTTCCTTTTGTTAGAAAGGTGCACACTTTGCTACTGCATTCTTCTGAAAGAGCCCAGATGTACTCTACTACCAACCCATCATACTTCTGACCCATAAATGATGTCTTGCTTTCTAGAAAATCTGTCATTTCATGCAGTAATCAACATATCTAACTTGTTCTTGTTTAATTCATTCTTATTGATAAGATCTAATCTCTATTTTATTTATTTAGAAAGGAAAGATATTTTTTTGGGCCACACCTGGCAGTGCTCAGGGCTTACCACTGGTTCTGTGCTCAAGGAATCACTCCGACACAGCCTCTATTTTTACCAAGGCAAACTTTATAAGACCAATTGAATATGTTTTGCAATTCTGTTTATTTTGGAATGTTAGTGCTATTTTAGAATATTTAAACTGATCCTTAGCAGGCTAAGACAGCTCCAGCAATAGGAACATTGGTACTTTCCTCAGGGCTTGGTAAATGATATGCTTGTTGTAAGTAAATACTTAATGAAGATGTGTCTGAATCAGTTGGCTTTATCCTGAGCATATATGTAAGGTCAAGTGACTGTTATTTTAGAAGCTTTAACATAGAGTTAGTAGTTTGTATGCTACATCAGTATAGAATTTAGTCATGGTATTTCTAGTTCCTTGGGTATTTTCTAATTTCTAAGATAGTAATTGCTCTGTAGAAATGTTAGTGCACAGTGTAATTGTGGCTCTTTTGGTTTTAGGTGCAAACACTTCATTCACTGGCAGCGCCCCTTTCTGCATCAATCTACCAGGCATTATGTGATAGTCATAGCTACAGGTAAGCAAACAAACCCGGATATCACTGCAATAAGAATATGAAGTTCTTTCAGACCTAGATCAAGGTTCTGATTCCTAGGAACTGAAAAATATATCATTATCGTGAATATTTTAGTAGGTAGAATACAAAATTAAAGACTAGCTGTCATCTAGTAACAAATAGAGAAAATGACAAATAATAAGTGAAAATTATCTTTACCATTTTGGGGGTCACGCCTGGCAACACGCAGGGGTTACTCCTGGCTCTTTGCTCAGGAATTACTCCTGGCAGAGCTCGGGGACCATATGAGATGCATGCGATCAAACCCGGGCTGCTATCGCTCTGGCCCCCTCATTACCATCTTTTGCCTTTAAAAATGTTCACTGTCCCAAAAAATTTACAATATGGGTTTTTTGGGGGAGAGTAGGGGGTTCACATCCAGATGTGTTCAAGGCTTACTTTTGGTTCTCTGCTTAGGGCTCATGCTGTAGGGTTCAGGGGATCAAGGTTGGCCGCATACAAAGCAAGTGTCCTGCCCACTGTACTATTGCTGCAGCTCCCAATATGTTTCGACTTTCAAACTGTAAATGTAGTATTTAGTCTAATTGGGCTATAAGTATGTAATTTCAAAGATTTGGTTGTGAAAATAAGATCCCGTTGACAGTGCTCATGTCTTTTTGGTCACACCTGGAAGTATTCTGGGGCCAATTCTGGCATTGGTGCTATGGGAACATGTGGTGCCATGGGTCACACTTGGCCCTCCCGTGTACCAAGCATGTGCTCTGGCTCTTTGGTCCTTCTCTCCAGTCCCAGCTATGGTCATCTCATTGATCAAAGAGATCTTGTTTGCTACTGCATTCTTCTGAAGTAGCAGAAGTTGTTTGCTCTCAGTCACTGGCTAAACTGGGACCAAGTGAAAATTCAAATGGGAGAAAATTTAATGTGTATTTTCTCATCCATATGCTATGATTATCAGGAGACCAGCTTTACCTTCTGCTTTGGGTGAATCCAAAGATAGCTACTTATGGAGAGGGGATGTAACTATTTAGGGGTATTTGACTTTAGGATTAGGCCTTTTCTATGCTATTATTTCTAGATCCTACAGAGTTTAGTTAATATTTTAATTCATGTTTTAAGCCTACACAACCTTGTGCAACTAGAAAAAGCTACAAAATAGTATGTTAAGGCTCAGGGATGTAATTAAGTGGCAGCACTCTTGCCTTGCTAATGTGAGCCCCTTGGATAATATTCTTAGGAGTATGTAGGCTCGTATACACAGACACACAGGCAGACACACACACACACACACACACACACACTGAATACTTTGAAACTTTCTAGTATTTCCTAATACCACAAAAGTTTCCTTACTTTAGACATTTAAAAAAAATGGGAACAACAATGGAATACTATGCAGCTGTTAGGTAAAACGAAGTTATGAAATTTGCCTATAAATGGATGGACATGGAGAGGATCATGCTGAGTGAAATTAGTCAGAAGGAAAAGGTCAGATATAGAATGACTGCATTCATTTGTGGGATATAAAAAATTATGATACTAATATCCAAGGCCAAGAAAACATGGATCAGGAGGACTTGTCAGTGGTTGGAATCTACCACAAGTGTGTGGGAATAAGAGGTTAGGTAATAGAGAAGGGACCAGTATCCTAATAATTTTTTGGAAATGGTGAAGCCAGACTAGAACTGAGCATTGAACATAGGCAACAGAATATACAGGATAACCCCTAAATGTATGTATTGCAAGCCACAATGTGAGAGAGAGAGAGAGAGAGAGAGAGAGAGAGAGAGAGAGAGAAGTGTCTGCTATAAAGGCAGGTGGAGGGAGACAGGGGACACTGGTGGTGGGAAATGGGCACTGGTGGAGGGATGGGTGCTGAATACTGCATGGACACCAATCATGAACAGTTTTGTAATTGTATATCTCAGAGTGATATAATAAAAATAAATTTAAAAACTGGGTACATACAGAATAAATATTGAATTATTAAGTGGCATCTGAAAAAGAATATTGTTTTTGTTTTTGGGCCACACCTGGCGATGATCAGGGACTACTCCTGGCTCTGCACTCAGGGGACCATATGGGATGCTGGGAATCAAACCTGGGTCAGCCGTGTGCAAATGCCCTCACCCACTGTACTATTGCTCCGGCCCCTGGAAAAAGATTTTAAAGACCCATGGAAGGAGTAAAATTTGGTATTTTGTTTTAAAACTATGACTATGTATTTGTAACTGTTTTTAAGAACTCTCCGAAGTGAATTCTTAGAATAGTGGAGTTAGTAAAATAGGACAGGTTTTTCCTTTGTTCTTGCTGTCAGGGAATCAAACTCAGTTTCATGCATGCAAGGCATGTGCTTTGCCACCGAGCCAAATCCCAACCTACATTCAGTTTTTAAAGATCGGAATCACCCCATCTATATAGTCCACTTGTCATTATTGCCTTTAGAATGATCGCTGACCGAGCCTCTTTGTTTTAGCAGCCTCACAGAAGGAAATCAGTTCACAGGAATGGCCTATCAAGGACTTCTGTTAAGTGACCGAAGGAGACTGAGGACAGAAAGCATTGAAGAACATGCAACACCAAATTCTTCTCCTGCCCAATGGCCCGGTAAGAATTTAAGCCGTTTTTTTTTTTGTGGGGGACTGGAGAGATGGAGCAGCGGGGTGGGCACCTGCCTTGCATGAAGCTGACCCTGGTTTGACACCCCAGCACCACATATGGTTCCTGGAGAGCTGTCAAGAATGGCCGCTGGAACGCGGCCGGGAAGCTGGAACTCGGCTCTCCTCAGGCCCAGCTGACCATGGGCCCCCCAGGAGGACAGATGGGTTTTGGGAGTGGGCCCATCACCTCTGGGGGTCCCGAAAGCAGCCGGATGAGACTCGCCCACCACACTAGCCGCCACCTTCGCTGTCCAGACGCTGACCATGAGGCCCCTTGGCAGTCCATCAAACTAGTGGAAACAGTAATGTCCTTTAATGTACTGCATTCTACGATGTGTAGGAAAGTTAGGCGGGAGGGAGAGATAGAGAGGAGAGAAAAGACATACAGAACCCACCAAGTAGTTGAGGTGTGGGAGGGGAGGGAGGTGGGGACATTGGTGATGGGAGATGGGTTCGGGTGGAGGGATTGGTGTTGGAACACTGTAGAACCAAAACTCTACATGAGCATCTTGCAATTGTATGTCTAAAAGTGGCCTAATAAAATTTGAAAAAAAATAAAACAACAAAAAAAAAAGAATGATTGCTGAGCACACAGCCAGGAGTAAATCCTGAACACTGCTGGGAGTGGCCCCTAAACAAAACAAACCTCCAGAAATTTAGGTAGTTGTTTTTTCTTTTTTTTTTAATTTTTTTTATTATACCACGTGAAACATACTACAAAGGTGTTCATAATTGGTTCTTGGTAAACAGTATTCCAGCACCATCCCTCACCAGTGCCATTTCCACCACAATGTACCCCTCCCCCATCCCCCACCCGCTTAATAGCAGGTACCCCAGTTTCCTCTTTCTCTTGTCTGTCTCTGTCTCTCTCCCTCTTATTCTACACATTGTGGCTAGCCCTGCAGAAGTTAGAGTTAATCACTAAGTCTCTTTGTGTATATTCAGTGGTGAGTTTTGATCTGCCATTACTTCCATATTTATTAAAACACTGGTATCTATATCCTATTAATGAATGCAGTCATTCTATATCTGTCCTTTCCTTCTGACTAATTTCACTCAGATGATAGACTCCATGTCCATCCATTGCAGGTAAATTTCATAATTTCATCCTTTCTGACAGCCGCTAGTATTCCATAGTGTAGATGAACCACAGTTTCTCCATCGACAAGGGGTTAATATCCAGGATATATCAGGCACTGGTAGCACTCACAAGAAAAAACAGCAACCCCATCAAAAATGGGGAGAAGAAATGAACAGAACCTTCCAAAAAGAAGAAATTGAATGGCCAAAAAGCATTGAAAAAGTGCTCTTCATCTTTAATCATCAGGGAGATGCAAATCAAAACAACAAAGGTACCATCTCACACCACAGACGGCCACATCAAAACAAAGAACAACCGTGGCGTGGTGTGGGGAAAAGGGACTCTCATCCACTGCTGGTGGGAGTGCCGACTGGTCAGCCCTTTTGGAAAACAATATGGACATCCTAAAGCTAGATATTGAGCTCCCATTTGATCCAGCATAGCACCCTGGGAATATACCCTAGAGACCGAAAAACACATAGCAGAAACACTATTTACTTCTTTATTCATCTCTGCTATTCCTATAGCTAGATCTGGAAACAACCTAAATCCGAAACAGAGGACTGGTAGTTGTTTTTTCTTTCATTTTTTTTTGGTGGCACCAGATATTGAATCTGTATGCAAGGCATGTGCTTCTAATGAAATCTTTTTTATTTTTTTATTATTATTATTATTATTATTATTATTATTATTATTATTATTATTATTATTATCATATTATTATTATTGCTTTTTTACATCACACCCGGCTTTGCTCAGGGGTTACTCCTGGCTCTACACTCAGGAATTACTGCTGTCAGTGCTCAGGGGACCATAAGAGATGCCGGAGATTGAACCCGGGTTGGCCAAGTGCAAGACAAATGCCTTACACACTGTACCATTGCTCCAACCCCTAAATTTTTTTTTTTGTTTTTTTTTGGGGGTCACACCCGCGATGCTCAGGGGTTACTCCTGGCTCTGCACTCAGGAATTACTCCTGGCGGTGCTCGGGGACCATATGGGATGCTGGGGATCGAACCCGGGCCAGCACAGGCTGGCCGCGTGCAAGGCAAATGCCCTACCTGCTGGGCTATCGCTCTGGCCCCCATCCCTAAAATTTTTTAATTAAAAAAAAATTGTGGCATAAGGAATCAAACTCAGGTCCCTACACTGGTAAGGCAGCTCCGCTGCTGAGCTCATAGTCAGCCCTTGTGCACTGTGAGAAAGAGAGTAAGTAGCTTCCTCATTGTTATTCTTTGCGATTTTTTAAAATTAAATCAGTGAGAGAAGGTTACAAAGTTGTTCATGACTGGGTTTCAGGCTTACAGTGTTGGATCACCCATCCCTTTACCAGGGCACATTTCCCACCATCACTGTCCCCAGTTTTTCTTCCTCTTTTGAATGTGGTGTAGGATGTTTGTTTTTAATGGTGTTATCTCCTATGGAGTAGGAATTCTTTATGAATTTCTGTCATTTTTTTATGAAGACTCAGAAAGTTACAGTTTCATTCGGCATCTGTGTTGAACAGAACGAAAACGAAAAGTTTTGAAATCCTTCATAAGAGTAAAGACATTCTGAATTAGTCTTGGTGAGCTGGTCTGTGGGTGTATGCTCCAAGATACACCCGAGAAATGCAGTTCTTAGGGTTGCTATTTGTGGTTGATCCTATTCATTAGAAATACCCATAGTGATACTTGCATGAACTTCTAGAAACATATAGTTTGCATTTTAACCTTATTTTGGGATGCTGAGGATCAAACCCAGGATATTTCACGTGTGAACCATTGACTGTACCACAGAGAGGCACCTCTGACTGCATTTTAAGTTCTTACTGAAATAATTTTGCAAATTTGTAAATACAAAAAAACCAAATTTGCAAAAAAATAGTAGCAAGAAATTTTTGTATGCCTTTCACCCCAGTGCCCCATATGTTAATATTTCACTGTAATTGCTTTTGCCATTCATTCTTCCCCATCAGTCGTTTAATTGAGTTGTGTGTATGTGCTTTTGGGGAGAGTGAGGTTTTTTTTTTTTTGCTTTCTGGGTCACACCCAGCAATGCTCAGGGGTTACTCCTGGCTCTGCACTCAGGAATTACTCCTGGTGATGCTCAGGGGACCATATGGAATGCCGGGGGATGGAACCCAGGTCGGCTGCATGCAAGGCAAATGCCCTACCCACTGGACTATTGCTCCGCCCCCAGGGAGAGTGAGTTATAGGTAGGCCCTCTCATGTCTGAGTATATCAGATGTATTTCCTGTAAATAGACATTCTCTACATCACTAGAGTAACACAGTCAGGTTCAATTTGGGGGGAAGGGGAGGTTTGGGACACACACAGTGGGGCTCACGGTTTACTCTGTGCTCAGGAATTACTCCTGGGGTACACGGGGACTAGGCGGTACAGGAGATCAAACCTGGGTCACTGGCATCCAAGGCAACACGTCCCTGCTCTGCTGTCTCTCCAGCCCTGCATTCGGACTCTTAAACTCTATGCAGTATTCTTCTCTAATCCACAGATCTCACCAGTTGCCCCCAACCCCCAAAGCCCCCATATTTCCCATGCTGTAGTTCTTTGTGATGTGTCATTAAAGTGAATTGGCTCCTCTTTCATTGTCATTTGTGACTTGAGTTTCTGAAGGTGTCATTCTGTGTGTGTTGAACTTTCATTGTAAGAAACCTTTCCACCTTCCCCCTCTATTTACTTACTCATTTATTATACCAGTAAAGACTAATGGATCCTTATTTTATTCTGTTGAACTACAACCTAGTCCTATTATTATATGTTACTCAAAGCATGGGAGATTGTATTGTCTTAATATATACATCATTTTGAATAGCAAATTTGGATCCCCACATTAGAGTGTTACATTGATATACTTACTGTAATATTATATACCCTTACAGGTGTGAGTTCACTTATTAATCTCTTGAGTTCAGCTCAAGATGAAGACCAGCCAAAATTGAACATTCTCTTGTGTGAAGCTGTTGTTGCTGTTTACTTGAGTTTACTGATACATGCTCTTGCTACCAATTCCTCCAGTGAATTGTTTCGACTTGCAGCTCACCCACTAAATAATCGAATGTGGGCTGCTGTCTTTGGAGGAGGGTGTGAAGCTTGTTGTGAAACCTCAAAAACAATCAGAAAATATTTCAGGTAAGAAAAAATTTGATACTTAATAATATATATAAAAGTAAATAGTTTCCAATGTTCAATATTTTTAATAAGTGTTTTGTGACTGATATTGGAAATCAGCGATGTTTAAAATATGGTTATTAATTTAGCTATTAATAAATTCATTTTAGAAAATACTTGCTTAAACATTTTTTGATAAACCATGTGTTTATGAGGATAAAATGTGGTAAAAGGTGATTGGGTAAGGAGTGTTAGGAAAGACGTAATGGAATAAGGATAGAGTTTGATTCGAGAGAGATGATTTCTGTCGGGTGTACAGCAGCTATCTTCAGACTAGTAACGTTTATGGCCATGTACAAAACAGCTGCTCCTTTTATGCGCATTTAAAATTCTGTTTTCTGCATATTTCTTCCTGCTTAAAATTTTCACCCAATTTTTTTAAGATGGAGGACATGGTCAGTTATAGATTCATGAAGGCTAAGAGAAAGATTTCCATGTTGGTATTGAAACATAGAATCTCAGTTTTTCTTTAAATGGTTCTGTTGTGCTTTGCTTTTCAGTCCTGTGTTTTCTCTTCTTGATTGTCTTGACATGTTTGTCTCTGAATCTTTGCTTTTACCACTCTGGAGAAGCCTGTATTCTCTCTTGAAACATGTATTTTCTCTCTTTCTGTTCCCTTACATCAAAAAGCTACAATAAAAACTATCTTGCTTCACTAAACCATACAAAAAATGTTCTATTGCAACCAGCATAATCCTTAGAATTATATCATGCTAAGTGAAATAATCCAAATGCCAACAATTTAGATCTGTAGAGACAGGTTAGCGATTGCTATGGGCTAGAGTGGGGAGGAATGGGGACCAATTGCTTAATGGGCATCGGGCTTCCTTTTGGGGGATGCAAATGATTTAGAGGTTTTGGGCTGTTTTTATTGTGTATTTGACTGGTGCTGGAAATGGAGCTCCAGATTGTTTTGGAACTAGATAGAAATGCTGGTTGTGGGGTCGAGCGATAGCACAGTGGGGAGGGCATTTACCTTGCATGAGGCCGACCCTAGTTGGATCTCCAGCATCCCATATGGTCCCCCGAGCTCCACCAGGAGTAATTCCTGAGCAAAGAGCCAGGACTAACCCCTGAGTGTTGCCGGGTGTGACCCAAAAAGCCAAAAAAAAAAAAAAAAAAGCTGGTTGTGTGACAGTGAGGGATAATAAATATACACTTACAAATGGTTCCTACTTCAATTTTAGAAAGATAAAGGTAGGTTAGCCTAGCATGGTAGTTATCAACCAGTGAAAAATGTAAACTGACGCTGATCGCTGATAACTCATGGATCAATTGTTTCTGAGCTGTAGGGGAGGAGTGGAGAGGGGATTTTCATTTTCTGCCATGAGGAGAGGGAGTGGGTTGACTTCCCTTTTCTAAAATCTTCCCTCTAATATTCAGTTTGTTCTGAGTGCTTGAAATAGTCCCCATATGTGCTCCCCCACACCCCGCCTCTGGGCTTTTACCACTCACCAATTAGAAGAGTTCAGATTTTGTTTGATTTTTGTCACTGTGGGTGGTGCCCTCCCCTGGCATGGCTGGGCCCAGCGCTGCCAAGGATGGAGCCCAGAGCCAAGCATATCTGGGCAGATATTCCACCATGCAAGCTACATTCCGCTCCTATCTCAGGGTCTTTTTACACCATCTTCATCCACCTGCCTTTCACTCATGCCGAAACTCTGCCTTGTTCATGGTGAGCGTAAGAGGTTTCTATGAGTACCACCTGAAGGATGACAAGCCCCAACTTCACAACTAGATTGGTCTTTCCTAATTCGAGTCTTTCACTGATGCTCCCCTCCTGGCCCCTGGTTCAGGAAGGTGGTTTCCTCTCTCCATTTATACCAAGGCCTTCTCTGCCATTAGTTTTTCTTTTCACATCGAGTATCTGTCCTTCCGAACCCAGGCCCATGAGTCTTTATTGAACAGCATAACCAGAAAGAATGGCCTGAGTACTCTTTTCTGTGTATCGAAAGAACATAAGTTTTTAAGTTTCATCAGTAAATGCTCGGTTGAGAGCCTTCTACTGAGGCTATACCACCTACACGGTAAAGTCTGGCAAGCTACCGTGTTTTATTTACTTTTTATGCCAAAGACTAGTAACTATTATGGACCTCAGTTCCATAACCTGAAGAATGGTTTCAAGCTCCTCCTGTCCCTGTAGCAAGTAGATGCCCTTGGGTTGCACTTGCTTGTGACAGGACTAATGGAGATGTTACTAGTGCCCACTCGAGCAAATCGATGAACAATGGGAAGACAGTGATACAGTGATGTATCGAAAGAACATCTGATATACTTAACACATTGTACCTAGAATGACTTCAATACTTATTCCATGTCGTATAGACTGCTCATGGCAAGATATGCCTTACTTCATGCTCTGTTTGTATATGTATCTCTGCCATGGTTGCTGGAAAACTGATCCAACTAGACCAGTTTAGGAGCACAGATATAAGCTATGAGCTGAGACTGAAACATGCTAAGAGGAGAATGATGAGGTTTAACTTGTGGAATTGATCTTTTAAAAATGCTTGGGGTTCTTTTCCCCCTTTGAAACTTAGCACCTCCTGCCCCTTCTGAAGACATAGATAAGCACCGACGGAGATTTAACATGCGGATGCTGGTCCCAGGAAGGCCCGTGAAAGATGCCACCCCCACCGCCAGTGCCTGCAGAGAGACCGTCCTACAAAGAAAAAATTTATTCCTCCGAACTGAGTATGTGGGATTACTTTGTTGCAAAGGTAAGGACAGAAGGGTTGCCAGCTCTCAGTGTCTCGTTACTTTGTTAATTAGTGCTTTAATAAGGGGTGGTGAGCAGACTTTGAAATGAATCACCCACCTTTGGACACAGAATCTCACTCGTCTGGAAACTGATAATCATTCAGGGATGAGCAGATAATTGATGTTGAACACATTCTGGTGGCAGGTGAAATCCATGAGAGTATAGGACTTCGGGCATTAGCCAGAGTCAGGTTTTAATTTCTGTTCAGCAGCATCCTTCTTTAGCGACTGTATATGTGTATCAACCATCTAGGCCTTCGATTTTGGGTCAGCAGGGAGTTCGCATGCTGGGTGTTTCAGGATTTGATCAGACCAAATGTTTTAGGATTTTATCAGGCTACGTGTGACCTGAGCTTCCTGACAGCCTCTGTTTCTCCTAGGCAGAGTGTACTTTTCCCCTGTATAAGGGATCAGAACAATTCACTCAGGAATTACTCCTGGTGGTACTCAGGGGACCATATTGGGTGCCGGGGATCAAACGCTGGTCTGCCCCATGCAAAGGCAAACGCGCCTCCTACTGTGCTATCTCTCTGGCCCCCAGCTTTTATTATCTTCCTTCCTTCCTTCCTTCCTTCCTTCCTTCCTTCCTTCCTTCCTTCCTTCCTTCCTTTCCTTCCTTCCTTCCTTCCTTCCTTCCTTCCTTCCTTCCTTCCTTCCTTCCTTCCTTCCTTCCTTCCTTCCTTCCTTCCTTCCTTTCCTTCCTTCCTTCCTTCCTTCCTTCCTTCCTTCCTTCCTTCCTTCCTTCCTTCCTTCCTTCCTCCCTCCCTCCCTCCTCCCTCCCTCCCTCCCTCCCCTCCCCTCCCTCCCTCCCTCCCTCCCTCCCTCCCCTCCCTTTCCCTCCCTCCTTTCTTCTCCTTTCTTCCTTCCTTTCCTTTCTTTCCTCCCTTCCTGCCCTTTCTCTCCTCTCTCTCTCTCTCTCTCTCTCTCTCTCTCTCTTTCTTTCTCACCCGGCAATGCTCAGGGGTTTCTCCTGGCTCTGCACTCAGGAATTACTCCTGGCAGTGCTCTGGGGACCATATGGGATGCCGGGATCAAACCCCGGGCCAGCATGGACCTGCCGTGTGCAAGGCAAATGCCCTACCCGCTGGGCTATCACTCGCCCTTATTTTCTAAAGAAATGGGTTAGGCTAGTCTTCCTTGGAGAGTGATCCCCATAACCATCATTACCAGCCCCCTCCAGCCTGGCGCATGGATAGAAGTCTTGAAACATTCATAGTTCCATCCATAACTTTCCTTTGGGGATTGGGTACAGTTTTTAAGCAGAGAATGGCCTTTGCGCTGATGATCATTTATTTTCATTATTTTATTCTCTCTCCACTCCTCCTCTCTCCTCTCTCTCACTGGTAACCATTTCTCTTTAGTTATTGCTGATTGAGTCACGTGGCTTACCAGAGTTTCCATGTTCCGTTTTATGCGGCTGAGATGCTAAGCTGCTTCACCCCCACCGCCAGTGCCACTGGGTCCCTGCCCCTGCCCCACGCCTCACCCGCTCCACTGCTCACAAAACCCCGGGCTAGCTTCCACGGGAGTGATCGGCTTCCTTGCCTGTTCTTTTGTTGTTGTCATTGTTCGCTTTGGGGGCCCATCTGGTGGTGCTTAGGGGGGTTACCTCTGGCTCTGCACTCAGGAATTACTCCTGGTAGTGCTTGGGGGACCATAGGATGGGTTGAACCCGGGTCAGGTGCGTGCAAGGCAAGTACCTTACCAGCTGCGCTGTCTGTCCAGCCTTTTGCTTTATGCTCCACATATGTAAAAATTCACCTGGGATTTATTTCTCACACCTTCTTAACTTCCATCTCGAATTAAGTGAGAATCTGACTTAGTCACGGTCTTAATTTTTCTTTTCTAAGTAGTTGTCTGACATCATTAATTAATAATTCAGTTTTTCCCCTTTTTTAAGTAATGCATTTTTACTTTTTGCAGTGCTGGGGATCAAACCCAGGTTTCATGCATGCTAGGTACTTTCTTTGCCTTTGAACCCATTTCTAGGTCCCTTGAATAATTCTTACTTTCCTAAAGGCATGACTTTATCAAGACCATTCCCTGGTACTAGTAAATTAGTGCCGGCTAAGGGAGCAGGCCTGGGGAAGGGCTGGGAAATGAGAGGTTTTGGTAGTGGGAACACACTGGTGGTGGGCTTGGTGTTAAATGATGAATCTTTATCAGTTGCTAATCTACACTTTTAAAGATATCCACCTGCCATGATTTCTTTCCTTTCCAAAGGATTTCTTAGTTAATCCTATTTTATGTGTGGGGGGTGAGGGCAGGGGTCACATACTCAGCAATGTTCAGGAGTTATTCCTGGCTTTGCACTCAGTGCTCATGGGACCATTTGGGATGCGGGATTGAACCTGGTCAGCAATGTGCAAGGCAAATGCCCTACCTGTTGCACCATATTCTGGCCGCTAATTATTTTTTAATTCCTTGTGAAATTTAGAATTATTGTAAAATTTAAAAAAAAAAAGAAAACAAATATGGGAATTTTATTAATTATTTTAAAAAAGTATGAATAAATAAAATTTTAATTATAAGTTAAATAGATTTTTTTTCTCTCCTTAAACAACTTTTAGGTGGATTTAAAAATTTTCTTCTATAATCTAGAATTATAGAATCTAACAACTTTAGGAAAGAAAGTTGAAACAACTTTTTCAATTTTTCCTTTTTTCAAAGAAACAACTCTTTGGTCTTTTGTTTTTCAATGTCCTTTTTATAGACTCTAAACTATTGCTGATATATAAAAGGAAAAAGACTATTGACTTTTAAAAAATTATGATTTTTAAAAGAATTTATGTCTAACTACTCATTTTATTGAATCACTGTAACCTGATTTCTTGATTTTTGTAAGCCTAGTATAATTTGTGAAAGAAAGTAATAGGTGGATACCATCGAAAATACTTACTGTGGGGGCTGGAGAGACAGTACAGTAGTTAGAGTCCTTGCCTGGCATGTGACTTAGCCAGGGTCGATCCCCAGCACACCTGAGCCCCACCATGAGTGTGAGCCCTGAGCACAAAGCCAGATTTAACTACATGGCCCAAGAACAGTGTCACCCCCTAAAAAATGTTTAGTGTTAAGTAGTAAATAAGGACAGAAATCACTCATGTAAATATTAAAAAATAACTTTGCCCTTTTTTTGGCAGCCATTTCTTCCTTTGTCTGACAGTGGTGTCATATATGATTCTGATGAAAGTATTCATAGTGATGAAGATGAAGATGATGCTTTTTTTTTCAGATACGCAAATACAGGAGCATCGTGACCCAAATTCCTATAGGTAACATTTCCAAATCGCTTTGTCTCTTGTAGAATATTCTGGTCTCACTAATTTTTTTTAACTAACTTTATGACTTACAGAAGAACTGACATTTTCAGAGACTACAAAGGCACTGTTTTTGTATAATTAGTAGAAAAGAACACTGTTCTTGTTTTCCTCTCTGCTTTGGGGGAGTGAGCTAACCAAATGGCAAGGATATTGCTATATTTCTCTCATGATTTCCAATTAAGAAAAAAAATTTTGTTTTCCTTGAATAGCTGGGCTCTTCTGCATCTGACAATGATCAAGCTAGCACTTCACAACGTCAAGAATTTCTTTCCCATTGCTGGATTGGAATTCTCAGGTAAGTTTGGAATTTGAAAATTGATGTTATTAAATATAATAAGTTGCCATCAAGTTACTCTTTATAAAGCCATCATTTGATCACTTGATCACTTGAATCAAAAAACTATATAAAAACATTTGGAACTAAGATACTCCATCAGAGATTTTATGAAGTCTTGTATTTTTAGGTTCTACTCTAAAATAAAGTTTAACTCCAAGTGGTTTAATTCCAAGCATGAATCACTCATCTGCCTAGAAGTGTGGGGAAAAAACAAGAGGCTAGAGTCTTTCATGGAGATCTTTTTTGTTGGAATTGTTGAGGTTCTAAAACAGTACTAGGTTAATTAGATTTTCCAAAGTTTTGGCTTGTTCAGTGCTTGAATTTCATAAATTTGCAGTCATCAGCATTTTATTTTACTTGTTTATTTACTTTTGGCATTTTTGGGTCACACGCAGTTGTGCTCAGGGGTTACTTCTGGCACTGCAGCCAGGAATTACACCTGGCAGTGCTTGGGGGGTTCATATGGGATGCCGGGGATCGAACCCAGGTCAGCCACATGACGGCACACACCCTTCCCCCTGTACTATAGCTCTGGTCCCTCATAACGTTATAAAAATAAAAATAAAATGCCATATTCTGTCACCTTTCAGAACTGCCTGTAACATCACCACTGGGTATTGCTGTGATAAAAAACTTGGAGAACTGGGAACAGATCTTGCAAGACAAAATGGATCAATTTGAAGGCCCACCCCTAACTACATCAACACATATCCAACTGACCTTTCCGTCGGAGCTGGCCCAGCTCTTCTTCGAAATAAAGCAATGCTAGAACCTGAGAACACTCCATTCAAGTAAGAACACTAATAAGGCTGATGCCAGCAGAATTCAGTTTCAGCTTTCCAAGATAAATTGACAGGCTATTCCAGTAGCCTTCAGAACAGTCATAACTTTAAATTGTAATCATGTTTTAATAATCGGATTATCTTCCCAGTAAAAATAGTTCATTAAACATATTACTTTTTATAAACAGGTAAAAGGAAGCCCTTTCTTCTATTTTTATCATTATGTTAAGAACTGTGGAAAGTGTTGGGACAGTTATCTATATATGCAAACAGTATGCTTGATATTTGCCAGTAATATAACGGTTAACATTACCTATAATTAGAGCACTATGGCTGAAACCCAATCACGAACAGCTTTTGTAATGGTCTGTCTTGCAGTAACTTCATTAAAAAAATTACTGATGATTGTTTTTAAACAATTTTGATGTTTTCTTCTTGTCCATCAAGTTTCTAATTGTTAAGCAGCTTTTTTTGGTGGTGGTTGTTGCTGTAGAGCTCAGGGGCTGGGTAATGCTCAAATAGGCCTAGTGCTTTGGACCGATTGGGTTGGTATCAGAGCCGGCGATTAGCAGCCACTGACTAGCAGCAACCCAAAATAAAATTTAAAGGAGAATAAGAGATTCACCTAACTCTTTAGTCTGTTCCTTCAGAGACCCTGTGATTAGAGAATTATTTCTTGATGAATAATTTTTGTTATTGAATCACTATTAACAGTTACAAAGCTGTTTATGATTGAATTTCAGTCATACAGTGTTCTAACACCTGTCCCTTTATCAGTGCACATTTCCCACCACCAATGTTTCGATGATTTTTCACTTCACTTATATCACTTGTCTTCCCGTTGATCATCGGTTTTCTCGAGCGGGCACCAGTAACATCTCCATACATCCTGTCACATGCTAGTGTTCCCCTGCTCGCTCCAGGAACATAAAGAGCCTCAAACCTTTCCATCAGGTCATGGGAATGAGGTCTATAATTGTTACTGGTATTTGGCATATCAAATACAACACGGGTAGCTTGCCAGGCTCTGCTGTGCAGGTGGGATATACTTGTAGTCGCCTCTCATCTCATGCATATATTGATGAACCACGCAGCCATTAAAGCGGCCAGGCGAGCTGGGCTTATAATCAGCTCTTCTGGGTGGAGCTCTGACGCAGTGGGGAGTCTGGATGTGGAAAATGGCGGCCCTCATGGTGTGCGGGTTCCTCTGGCTTCTTTCGAGGCTCTGCTGGGATGGCAGGTCAGGGCTAGAACATGCCTACCCTCCCAGGCACCTCGTGATCAGCTGGGCACAGGGAGAGCCTGTGCCCTGGCTTCTCCTATGCCTGGGCAGGCTGAAGCAAGAGGAAACTCTGGTGGAGGTCCATAGTGGTCCTTGATGATTTTTTTTTTTTTGCTTTTTGGGTCCACCCAGAGATGATCAGGGGTAAGTCCTGGCTCTGCACTCAGGAACTACTCCTGGCGGTGCTTGGGGACCATATGGGATGCCAGGGATCGAACCCAGGTTGGCTGCGTGCAAGGCAAATGCCCTGCCCACTGGACTATCACTCAGGCCCAGGTCCTTCATGATTTTTAACACCAAAACTTCAAAGTGAAATGCATTATAAAGTGTTGAGCTTTATAGAGCTTTTCCTTATGTTCAATAAATAGGTAAAACTATTTATTGAAAATTGTGTCTTTAACAGTATCTATCTTTTAACAATATCTTGTGTTATAGTATTGTTTAACAGTTTCTTGAAATAAGAAATACATTTTCTATATACTAACACAGTATATGTTTTATTTTTAAATAGATCCCGGATTCTTCAGCTCTTCCAGTCAAACGACTTTGGCATTTCCTTGTTAAACAAGAAATTCTTCAAGAGACATTTATTAGATATATTTTCACAAAGAAAAGAAAACAGAGTGAGGTAATTTGAAAAGTATTTTTTTCTCTTGTAACTTTTAATAATTTTGATGAAAATCAGTACCTGATTTATTTTGACTTCTTTGTTGGATGGTTTTATCTTTTATACAGTGGTAAAAAATTATAATGGGTGTTTTATTAACCAAATTAGATTTTAGGGCTTAGGGAGATAGCCCAGCAGGCTGGAGTGTGTGCATTGTGCACAGAAGTCCCAACACCTCAGGGTCTCACAGAGGCAGGAGCAGTACTTAGCACTGCTAGGTGTTAGGTCTGACATCCCCACCCCACCCACCAAATAAAAAACAAAACCGTAGTTTTAATTTTATAACAGTAAAACAACTTAGGTTCTTTGATATGTCACATGCAACCTAGTGAAAGTGGATACTTTATCGTACTTGTCAGTGAGTGGACTTTTTACATATAATAGACATCATGATGTCTGATTTGAGGACCTTAGTATATAAATGACTGTACTTTTTTGTCACGATTTTCCAAGTAACATCTACTTGGAAATAAAAGTCCTTTTATAATATAGCCCTTTAGAAGCATGTAGCATCTAGAAATGGAAGAGGATAAACTTCAAGTAAACATTAAGCTTCAGACTAACTTAGTGAGAGAATGAAACTTGGAAATGCCAACTCCAAGATGAAGGGATACTGCTTTTTTGCAGTAGTAGTCTGATATTGCACAGTACTGAAAAATTTTAACTTTGCATACATGAGTAATATAATGCAATACAGAGTTTAGAAAGAAATCTGGATTTTGGGAGACTGCACTTTTGAACGTCAGATGATCTCAGATGACAGAGTTCTTTTCAGAAAGCATTTCAGTCTATCTGAGCATTTAATGAGGTAATGGTTAGCTTGAGAGTATTCTGAGTGGATTGTCAGATATAACTAATGATTAAGTGAACAAAATCCATGAGAAAAGAGAAACCAATTGTATTTCACTTAGAAAAGTGAAAACTGAGAGACACACACGAGCCAGTTCCGTTTCCCAGTGTCAGATACTCACCCACTTCTCTATTCCTGTCCTCTGGGCAGCAGTACCCGCTGGACACTTTCTTTCCCCCACTGGACGGAGATTGTAGCCAACCCTTATGACTATCATTTTAGTTTCTTTGTGGGTTTAAAACTATGTACTGACATGAAGAATGAGGGAAATGAATTAAAAAAGACTCTTTAGAGCCATTTTTTTAAAAAAAAATCATAAAGACTGATGGGATTGGATGTTTGATTTAGGATTTATTAGAGAAATCTGAGTAAGATTGGTTGGCTCTTGTATTTAACATTTCTATACAGCATCTCGCATATTGATGCTGAGTCCCAGTCCATAAAACAGGATAGAGGTACCTGAGAACTAGATTTCAAAATTCCACTCTCCGTTGGGGTTTTATTAGTCCCAGAAAGCTCAGTGAAGGGTCAGTTTTCAGAGGCATGATGTACCAAAAAGCAGTTTGATTCGGTTGGCCTGTCGGAGCCTGGGAGCGCTGTGGGAAGCCAGGATCAAGGGTCCTTGGATCCACCACTCATCCAGTCTTTGTATCTTTTGGTCTTGAATCCAAGAACCATCTGGGTTTTTCCCACTCTTCCCAGTATGTCCCCCAGTCTACATGCCCCTTTGGGTCTCTGTGCCCTGAGGATCCCACAGCCTAAGTGTGTGTTCTGCTGTTCTACCACCAGGGGCTCTCTATAACTAGGGAGGTATATGGGGGCCAAAAAGAAGAACTCAAGTGTTTCCTTATTGAAAATGCTCTAAGCCTTGGTTTACTCCGGGAAGGGCAGTTGAACATGGCTGGAGTTAGAATGGGAGACGGAATCATGGAGCCTGTTGTACCATTTGGATTTTAAATGGATGAAATTATCATGTCCAGGGCTGCCCAGTAGAACTTTTTTTTTTGGTAATAATGGGAATTTGGATCTGTTTGAGATAGTAATCACGAGCTACTTGAGATATGGCTTGTGTGGCTAAAGTCACTTTTAAATTTTGTTTAATTTAGTCAAAATGTGGTTACTACTGTATTGAGCACAGGTGGCTGAAAAATTGTTTTAACTAAAGAAAAATTTTTCCAAAGTGTTAGAACACAGTCATCAAGCTCAGAAATATGCCACATTTTTTGTTTAAATTACTCATCCAGTAATAATAGTAAATGGTTGATATGAATTCTAATTGCTGGTCCACGGATGCATGTGTTAGAAAGAAATAATTACTAATATTTTCTAGCTAAATTTAGAAATAAGTTAGTTGCTTCTGTTTCTATTTGGAGCGAATCCATGTAGCATTGAAATCTGTGTAGTATGGAATGCACCTGCTTATACAAGTAGGCTTTACTTTTAGAGATTAGTTTAAACGAGAATTTATATAACTTGTTTACAAATTTTTGTAGTGTTTACAGTATTATTAACTTTAATTTTGCTTGTTTTGCATTTGTTTTGATGATAGCACATTTTATCTCATTTACTTTGTGTGCTTTTGAAGGGAATGCTTGGAAATGAAGTTTAACCATCCTTCAGTGATGGTGCAACCATTTCAGTTTGAAGTTTTTCATTCTCTTTATAATTTTGTTCCATGCATGTGTTTGTGTTTGTGACGGTGTGGTGTGACTTAGTCTGTAGAAGAACATGTGAAGCAGGTCAGATACAGCCTGATAGCAGAAGAATCTCACATGAAGGTAGTGTTCCAAAACTCTTGTACTTAGCTTATCCTCCACACTTAAGGCTAACCCTGGCTAACCAGAGTGCACATTGCTCCTGTCCACTGTGGTGGCACCGGTGGGGGCCGCAACACTGTGCTCAGTTCTTTGCCCTCTTAAGTCCTGCTTCACCTTCACACTGTCCATTTTGACAGCCTGTTCTGAAGTGTGATGGTTTTCTCATTCCTCCGCAGTCGATCTTGTCTCAGCTTTCTTCCCCGTCCCGAGTGGCCTCTCGGTCTCCTTCATTCCTTTCCAAGTATATTGTATTTCATTGACTTTATTCCGTATTCCTGTCTTCTCAGCCTTGTTTAAGAATGCTTTGGGGCTGGAGGGTGTTTGCCTTCAAGGCGCCCAACCCAAGTTCAATTCCCGGCATCCTGTATGGTCCACTAGCACTGCCAGGAATAATTCCTGAGTGCAACACCAGGATTAACCCCTGATCATCGCCAGGGTGATGCAAAAAAAAAAAAAGTTAACTAACTTCAAAGAAAATTTTCAATACACTAAAATGACTGGTACCTTTTTTTTCTTACTGCTGCTCCTGCTCCATTTTCTTCTTGCCCTTCTTTGATGGGATGTGTCTAACTCCTTGAGCTATGCCACCACCATTAAAATGGTCGATGAATGTTTTGCAGGTTGAAGCCGATCTGGGATATCCCGGCGGGAAAGCAAAGATCATTCATAAGGAGTCCGATATGATCATGGCATTTTCTGTCAATAAGGTAAACTCTGAAGTCATTATGAAAACTGCTGCTGTATAGAGAAGTCACTTAAGGTTATTGACTGTGCCTTTGCTTTATAGGCAAACTGTAATGAAATTGTTTTGGCTTCAACACATGATGTACAAGAACTTGATGTCACTTCTTTACTGGCCTGTCAGCCTTATATATGGATTGGAGAAGAATATGACAGAGAATCCAAAAGGTTGGTCTTCTGAAGTCAATTTTAAATGTAGTATTCCCTCCTACTGCCCCCCCCCACACACAAAGAACACAATAGTGGCTGTAATGCATATATTATTTTTCCCTTTATTTTGGGCAGGTGCTAAGCATGATTTAGGGGCTGGAGAGAGAGCACAGCAAGTAGTGCACTGGCCTTGCATGTGACCAACCCAAGGTCAGTCCCAAGCCCCATTTGGTCCCACAGGCACCGTCTGGAGGGATTTACGAGGGATTTATGAGGAGCATTGCCAGGTTATTCCCAGAGAACAAACAAAAAACCCAAACATAAACATAGTTGATTTAGCTGCCAATAAAACATTCTTAGATCCTGAACTATTCATAGTGGTTTTATTTTATTTTATTTTATTTCTGCTTTTTGGGTCACACCCGGCAATGCTCAGGGGTTTCTCCTGGCTCTGCACTCATGAATTACTCCTGGCGGTGCTCGGGGACATATGGGATTCCGGGGATCGAACCCGGCTGGCATGGGCCGCCGCCGTGCAAGGCAAATGCCCTACCTGCTGGGCTATCGCCCCGGCCCCCTCATAGTGGTTTTAAACAGCTTTTAAAAGCAGGCCGAAGAGGTAGTAGCGTTGTTAAGGTGCTTGCACTGCATGTGGACTACCTGGGTTCGAATCTCCAGCAACACATATGGTCCCTGAGCTATACCTTCTATAACCACAAAAACAAAAAAAAAAAAAACTTTTTTTTTTTTAATAGGGCCTGTGCAACAGCACTGGGGTCTACATGGTGTCAGAGGTCAAGCTTAAGCTCATCGCCTTGCACATGTCCTTACCCCGTTAAAATGCTGGTTGTGGTCACTGTATTTGGGGTCAGAAGAGTAGCCAGTGCTGACAGCTGCCATTTGGCATTTTAACCCCAAGGATTAAAATGAGACAATATTAGGTATTGAATTCAGATAACTAAAGAAAGAAGTAGTACATAAAAATATGTTAGTCTGATGAATTGTGCCTAATGGTTTTCAGTTTTTTTTTTTTTTTTTATTAAATAATCCCATTTCTATTTACAAGTAAAGTTTTAGACCCTGAGCAAGAGCGTGCTGCAGTATTCCCTTGTTTGGAGGTTTCATCCCATTTACCTTTTGATGCTCTTCAGACCTGGGAATTTTATGTACTTAGAGCCCTGATGACATCACTCCTTGTTGAAGAATAATTTTATTATTTTGTCAGCATGTAGTTACATTTCAGTGTCAGACTTTAAAGTCGATATACCCATCTTAGTCCAATCATAAAAATTGCCTACTTTTTAGATGACAGTACCTGCAAGACGTATGTAAAGTAGAATTTTTTTCATGGGTGGGTTAGTTTGGGTCATACCCTTCAGTGTTCAGGGGCTATTCCTGGCTCTGCTCAAGAATGTTTAGACCAGTCATAAACATTGACTAGATCAGTCCTATGCAAGGCAAGGCCTTCTGGCCTATTTTATCTCTCTGGCCCTTTTGGGAGGCTTAGAAAACTACAAGTTCTTTGAAATGTATGATACAGGGGGTACTCAAAGAGAAATATACTATTTTCTGTACATGATAAAAAGAAAATCTGAAAAAACCCCCATTTTTTCTAAACCACGCCTTAGTGAAAGTGCTCCCGAACATTAGACTGTTTATTTACTCAGAAGGAAAAGGTTAACCAGCAAAGCGCCTTCCTCGGAGCCCAAGTCGTGGCTCAGCGGTAGAGCACATGTGGGACTCTGGGCTCCATCCCTGACACCTCATGGCTGCCACAACAATTTGAAAAAATAATTGGTGCCTGCTAAGGGGGCAGACTGGGGAGTTGGGTGGGAAACTGGACGACAGTAGAGGAAAGGTCACACTGGTGGACCGCTTTAATGCCTGAAATAACTGTTTTATGAACAACTTGGTAAATCACAATGTTATAATAAAAATATAAATGAAAATAATAAGCAGCTGTCTTCTTAGAGTTTGAGTTAAGAGAAAATCTGTCATCGTAACATAGGGATTTTTTCACAGCTCAGATGACATTGATTATCGCGGCTCCACCACGACTCTCTATCAGCCTGCGGCAACGGCCCACGCCACAGCCCAAGTGCATCCACCATCATCCATGCCGTGGCTGGGCACTGGACAGACCAGCACCGGAGCCAGTGTGGTATGTGGCTTACTGAGAGGCTTCCAGGCTCAGACTCCCTCCACTAAGTGATATGGGAAAGAGCCTATGGGTCAGTAGCCAGGAAGCACTGGTAAATTAATATAGCCAGGAGGTTGGGAGTGTCTTTGTATCTGGTACCTGTGTTGACTCTTATGAGGTGCTATTGTTTCCCAGTATCATTTATAGATGAGTGGGAAAGCAGAGAGGAATTCCTGTTGACAAGTGTTTGGGAAAAAGCATCAGTGGGCGTGGTTAGTCACTGTGGTGATGGCTGAACGGGGCCCCTCCTTGCCCCCTCCTTGCCCCCCTGCCCCCCCTGTGTGGGGTTTTTTTTTTTTTGCTTTTTGGGTCACACCCAGCGATGCTCAGGGGTTTCTCCTGGTTCTGCACTCAGGAATTACTCCTGGCGGTGCTCGGGGACCATATGGGGATGCCAGGGACGGAACCCGGGCCGGCATGGGCCGGTCGCTGGCAAGGCAAATGCCCTACCCACTGGGCTATCGCCCGGCCCCCTCCCTTGTGTTTTGAAGAGACTAGAGACCCCACAGGGTGTCCTCTGTGCAGGGCACTTGCACAAACTTGTCCTTACTGCTAGAGAAGGCGCTCGGTGTTCTCACAGAAACACAGACCAGGTGCTGCACCCATAAGCACCGTTTGCTTTTGTGATCTGTTCCGACAAGTGAGGTGTATTTAAAATTCAAAATGGGGGCCAGAGCAATAGGACTGTGTTGCCTTGCATGTGGCTGAGCCGGCTTCAATTCACATCACTCTGTATGGAAAGAGTACTGCACCAGGAGTGATATCTCAGTGCAGAGCAAGAAATAAGCCCTGCGCATTGCTGGCTGTGGCCCAAAAACAAACAAAAGAAAAGTCAAAGCAGTGGTGTTTTCAGCAACGATCCAGTGGTAAAGAAATAAGTTACCAGAATTAGAGCTGGCCTGAAGTGCATCCTTCTTCTCTTCTGTGATGGACAAACAAGCGTGCTCTTTATTATCTTTTAAAGCTTATGAAAAGGAATCTACATAATGTGAAGAGAATGACCTCACACCCCGTGCATCAATACTGTAAGTCTTCTCTGATCCAGGGATTGAAATGGCCTCTTTCATTTTGTAGTTGATTTATGGCATGAAGCATATCGGAACTTCTTTAGGTTTTTGATTTCTTTGCCCTTTGTGTTTCAGATCTCACCGGTGCTCAGGACGGCAGCGTCCGAATGTTCGAGTGGACACGACCTCAGCAACTAGTGTGCTTTCGCCAGGCCGGGAACGCAAGAGTCACCAGGCTCTATTTCAATTCACAAGGCAACAAGGTTAGTTCTTGGAGGCCAGCACTAAGTTTATCTGGAAGTAACTGTGGATATTTATTATATGTAGAAGGAAGCAAGTCTACACCAAAACGCGAATTTATATGTCATGATATAAATCGTGTTCTTGATCCAAGTACTTGATTTTGACTCAGGTTGTTTCCAGATCTATGGTGGATAGTGCCACAATCAACTACCTGGAATGCAGATGTAGTTTGGAAATAGATGCTTGAGTTTTGAGGTGACTACAAGAGTATCCCACCTGCACGGCAGAGCCTGGCAAGCTACCCGTATTGTATTTGGCATGCCAAGTACCAGTAACAGTTATAGACCTCATTCCCATGACTTGATGGAATGGTTTGAGGTTCTTTATGTTCCTGGAGCGGGCAGATGCCCATAGGCTATCTCCGCATGTGACAGGACTAATTGATATGTTACTGGTGCCCGCTCGAGCAAATCGCTGATCTCTAGGAAGACAGTGATACAGTGATGAGGGGAGTTATAAGGTTCTAGGGCTATAAAGGGTAGGAGTTGCTGGGTCATAAGAATTGCTCAAGTCTCTAATGTTTTCACGTGTGATAGGGGTACTTGGCTTTGTGTAATGCTTTTGTCATTGTTGCAGTGTGGTGTTGCAGATGGAGAGGGGTTTCTAAGTATCTGGCAAGTAAAACCAAACTGCATCCAATCCTAAACCTTACATGGTAAGTGCCTGCTGTTCCCACAGCCCTGCGGGAGGTCACATTATTAACCAAGTGTCGGGATCAGGTTCTTCAGCAACCACAGTCTTATTTTTTGCCCCATGCCTGAAAGTGGTTCTGGGGATTGAAGCCAGGTTTGTCACTTGCAATGCAAGCACCCTACCCACTGTACTAGCTCTCCAGCCCGGGTCTTTCATTTAAAACTGAAATGACCTTCAGTCCACAAAGCACTGTGCCTTCACAGTTTGAAGGCTAATCATTTTATTTGAGAAATTTCAGGATTTTTCCTCTCTCTGGTCCTATTTAAGATACATTATAGTTTTTAGATCCATGTAACAAATATCTTAATGACAGGAATTTTGTGGAGAGTTTCTTTGTAAATGGTGGGGGAGGTACCCCCACTAGTACTGTGGGTAACTTCAGTGCCAGGGATCAAAATAAGGGCCCCAGCCTTGAAGAAACTTATTTTAGATGTAACTGTAAGACTCACACTTTAATATTTGGGAATGGAATAATGAGGAGGGATTGTTGTCTTGTGTGGCTTCATATTTT
Source organism: Cryptotis parvus (assembly GCA_021461705.1). Taxonomy (NCBI): domain Eukaryota; kingdom Metazoa; phylum Chordata; class Mammalia; order Eulipotyphla; family Soricidae; genus Cryptotis; species Cryptotis parvus. Next base: position 10,437 of record JAJIBD010007934.1, on the reverse strand, counting down.
GGTTTTCCAGACTATCCACATATTTTTTATTGCTGTTTGGGGCCACACTAGCAATGCTCGGGGGTTACTTCTAGCTCTGCACTCAGGAATTAATCCTGGTGGCGCTCGGGTGACCATGCGGGATACTGGGGATTGAACCTGGGTCAGCCACATGCAAAGCAAGAACCCTACTCTCTGTACTGTCACTCCAACCCCATATTCTAGGAATGTTTAAGATATTATATAAACGAATGTTTAAGACATAAACAACTGAGAAGTGGCCTTGAATCTGCCACTTTTCCTTCAGTTGGAGATTTCATCTAAACATAATTTTATTGTCAATATTGAAATCCTCCTCCTAGGTCCCCACCTCCAAGTTTTTATTCATCCACATGATTTACCAGAGAAAGCAATGCCTGACTTAATCAATGGTCTCCACAGTGCCAGAACATTCACAGGGCATTTTAGGGATAGTCTTTAATTTGATTATTTGTATAACCAACTTGAAAACTAAGTCTTAAGTTGCTAAATTCTTCTCCTGAGACTGTGGTGGAAAATGTAGCAACTTTTTCTTTTTAAAAAATTATACCACCGTGAGATATACAATTACAAAGATGTTCATAATAGGGTTTCAGTCAAAATTTAGCAACTTAAAAAAACTGTCAAGTGAATCATGTGGTACTGGGGACTGAGCTCAAGCCCTTTGTTTTATGACTTTAGGCTTAAGAACTGTTCTTACCTCATACATACTTTATCAGTAAAACTCTGTGCTGTCCTACATTTACTGGGTTTTTAGGTAATGTTAGTTCCACTGTGTTTTCTAGAGTTGGCAGTGCCATGGTAAAGCCACAAGTGACTTCGCATTTATTACCTCTTCAAGTCTAGTTGCCACATCTGGACAGTCCAATGACAACAGGTAAGTGGACAGCGGATAGAGAAGCAAAATAATAGGCCAGTGTTAGGCAGAAGATATTCTTGCTGTAAAGTTGGATTTCTATTTAGTAGTTTCCTCCCATTCACCAATACAGAAAATCTTTTGTAACCATTCTTCAACTAGTTTTTGGGTTTTTTTTTAACAAAAATAAAAACTGAAGTTTACCCTTCATGGAGTCTCAAATTCTGTTAACACTCAGGTTCTTAAGAACTAATAAGCACTTAAGACTCTCTCTTCAGTGAAATCACAGTCCTGGGAATCCATTTCTCAGCTCCCTTCAGGGTTGCTGGAGGGCGAAACAGGGGCTCAAGCCATTTAGAAAGGCTAAACTGTCAGGCAAGATTCTCCCAGTCTTGTCCCAGTTGAGGATCGCTGCTTTATGGAAGCGAGTGAATGAGGCAGTGAATTAAAAAAAAAAAAAGTAAAGATACTAGACTTGAGGATACTGTGTGCCTGAGAATGACTGACACTGGACTGTCTCTTTGTAAGAAACGTCTGCCTCTGGGACACGCTTGATCACCCCTGGGAACAGCCTCGTTCATGGTGAGTGCCAGCCGGGAAACAGCAGGTTGTGGTGGGACAGCGCCTTCTCGATTTTAGTAGCGAGTCTGTTTAGCAGCAGGATAAAGGCAGAAAAGTGATTGAAATTACCAGTAATTTTATTGGGAAACTGGTATAGCTATGGAATTCCAGCTAACTAGCGTTATGTTGTACCCATCAGAAAATAGGATGTGGAAGGGGGCCAGAGCGGTAGGGCCTTGCCTTGCACACGGCTGACCCAGTTTCAATCCCATAGGGTTCCCTGAACTTGCCAGGCCCGAAGCAATCCTGTTTGGAGAATGGTGCTCCTGACTGTTTAAGGAATTAGTTTCAATGTATCCTCAAAATCAAGTTATATTTTTAAAGAATTAAGCACAAAAGTAAACTTCATCTAATGACTGAGATCCTGGGCTAAATCTCCCTTACTCGCCCCTCTCTCCCCCCCATAAAGTTGACTTTATTGTAAAACGATTCCATTTCAGATTCTTTTTGGTTTGGTGGGGACATGCTTGGGAGCACATCTCCATTTTAATATTTGGTGTAAAATGCTTTCTCCTATATAGTGCTGCTAAGGGTGCACCATGTTCAAATAAGTTTGCTTTAAGCAAAAGAAATTTTAATAGAAAACATTGTCTTAAAGTATAGATATTTCCAATTGTATTGGATTGCAAATCAGCAGCTCTTAAAGTTTAAGACTTTAATCATAGTGTTTGTTTTTAGCAGCAGGAGGTGTGGTGTGGGGGCGGCAGTGCTGGGCCCCAACTCAGGGCCCCCGTGCCCACCACACACGCCTCCCAGTGACTTTCTCCAGATTACAGTGTGGAGAGTCCTGGGAATGGCAGGAACTCAAGGGGCTTCCCGGAGAGCTCCGGAGAACTGTGGTCACTTCTGCACGCTTCCAACGAGGCAGCACACGTTAGTTCGGGTTTAAGGCCCCAGCTGCTCGCCGTGTGTAAAGATGGATTCACCCAGAAACTCTCTCACCATCCTGTAGAGATGACAGTGACAGTGGCCCTTCTGCTTTCCCCCTTCCGTGGGGACTGCTGCACTCGCGAGTGGGTTTGTGAAGGGCTCTTGGTGTTTTTCCCCGCAGGCTTCACTCTGCCATGACCATGGGGCCACAGTGCTCCAGTATGCGCCCAAACACCAGCTGCTCATCTCGGGAGGCAGAAAAAAGGCTGCGTGTGCCTGTTCGACATCCGACAGAGGCAGCTGATGCACACGTTTCCAGGCCCATGACTCGGCCATCAAAGCCTTAGCACTAGATCCCTGTGAGGAATATTTTACTACAGGTTCCGCCGAGGGCAACATAAAGGTGAGTCTGAACAGTGCAGCAGGTACTTGCCTTGCACGCGACCCACCTGGGTTCCATCCCCTGCATAAGGCCGGGTGTGGTCCAAATCTGAAAGCCAACCAAAAAAAATTAGACCAGTTAGAATTCAAACTAATGAGGCCGGAGCCATAGCACAGTGGGTAGGGGCGTTTGCCTTGCATGCGGCCGACCTGGGTTAGATCCCCGCATCCCATATGGCCCCTTAAGCAACGCCAGGAGTAATTCCTGAATGAAGAGCCAGGAGTAACCCTTGAGTGTTGCTAGGTGTGACCCCCCAAAAAAAAATAAAAAGGCAAAAAAAGAATTCAAATTGAAACCAAAAAATATCTCATTCTAGGAGTTAAATCTCCAGAGTAAACTCTGGAGATTTAACTCCAGGATTTCTGAAAAACATTAGTAGAAAATCTGATCACCTGACTGAAGGAAATAGGTACAGCTGTACACAGGGTATTTCCTTGGTCATGACCAAAAAATATGTTGTTAAACTATTGAAACCAGTGTCTGCTTTTATGTGTTTATCAGCAAATTGTCCCATCTTAATGGGACTCATGCCTGTGCAGTAAATAGTAAATGATGAGAGCAGCCTGTAATTCTAATCAGGTTTCCAGATGGTCTGGGAAACCAGATTGTCAGACTCCTTAGGCTCTCTTCCGGCATTTAAAAAAAAAATACTTGTAAGTATATGATTTTAATGCCTGGATTTTTTTTTTTTGTGGAGGGGTGTGTCCTTATTTTTATCATGCTACCACTCACTGATTAGATAGCTGGATAAATGTGATGGTGGTGGTTTTTAAATGTGCTGGCCTTGACAATGGATTTTATCGATCTAGAGTTGGGTTATATTTGGGCAGGAATCAAGATAACCTGAGCTACGCCAAAGGAGAGGCTTAGGTAAACTGTCAGTAACCACACAGTAGCTAGACTGTGTGGGGCCAGCCCTGTAGGGGGAAGTTTGGGTCAAGGCAATAGAAATGACATACCCAATATTTTCATTTTAAACCAGGTTTGGAGACTGACAGGCCATGGCCTGATCCATTCGTTTAAAAGTGAGCACGCCAAGCAGTCCATCTTCCGTAACATTGGGGCTGGGGTCATGCAGATCGACATCACCCAGGGCAACCGGATCTCCTCCTGCGGGCCGACGGAACGCTGAAGACCAGGGTTCTCCCCAATGCTTTTAACTTCCCAACTAGAATCCTTGACATTCTATAGAGGTTTTATTTTTATAAACAATCCAGTAAAAAGAAACATACTGAAGTTAGGCATTCCTCCTGTCAAGCAGCTGAAACATTTAAGTCAGTACAGAGAATCTCTGTAAAGTCCCATCCCAGCTGAGTGTTTCCCAGACAGGTGGGTGGAATGGCTGCATGTACCTTGTTATCATGCTGACATAAGAAAAAATTTCAAGCTTCCTCTTCAAAGAAGGATAGCTGTTACAGCGTTTAGCAAACCTGATTCAGGAACCAGTGGTGGCTGGAAGCTCGTGTATTTATCCGTTACGACAAGGAAGGGCTTTGTACCAGGGAAGAAAATATTGTTGTGTTTCTTCCTACTCTTACTGCTGATTGAAGCATGCCTGCAGTCTCTTCTGTTGAGCGAAGGCTAGTCCTACCGTGTTAGAACCTTAGACCCAGAATTGCTAAGCCGTGAAGCAGCGTGCAGTGACTAGTTCTCTGCTGTGAGACCATTTACATTCTCTCCTGCTGAGTATTTTTCCCGTTAGTGTTTCCACTGAGCTAGTACTGTAACTTGCTAAAGAGTGCAATGTCCTCTCAATTTGCACTTTTTTTTTGACTGCTTGGTTTTATTTTTTTGTTTGTTTGTCTTCCCCTATATATTTGCCTTCATATTAGAATGGAGTATGTGAAAATGACATTGACATTGTAGTTAACCAACACATACCGACTGAATACCTTTTCTTTTCACACATCAGGGTTCCACACTCGCAACCTTTTAAGGCCATGTTGAAACTACACCAGTAGAGCATTTCATGTCATATTTAAGATGAATGTTAGGCTTTTTTGTGGCCTGTTCATAGTTGATGAGATTGGTGATATTATTTATTACCACAGCCTATTGTATAAACTATGCAGCTAAATATTATTTGCTTGTAAGATATTAGCCACTATTGTCATATTTTGATGTATTTCCTTGGTCATGACCAAAAATATGTTCTTGAGCTATTATTGAAACCAATGTCTGTGTTTATAAATGTTTACCAGCAAATTGTCCCATCATGTTAATGAGAATGTTTGATGCCTGTGCAGTAAATAGTAAACTATAACGGCCTAAAAGCACCTTTCTCTGAAGGCAATGTGATGTTTAAGCTATGAAATACACATGTAAAAGAAAAATAAATGTTATTTGTTAGAGTTTTACCTTAATTTGGTCTGTCCTGGCATTTGTTTGGTACGCTTCAATAGTTAGGAACATCTTTCAGAGACGTTTGAAGATATTGTCAATGAATGAAATGCCTGATAATATTAAATCACTTGATCACTTGACATCCCATTGTTCATCAATTTGCTCAAGCAGGTGCCAGTGTAGCCCAATGGCATCTTGTTGCTTCAGGAATACACAGAGCCTCAAACCGTTCGTTCAGGGTCTTGATGAAGAAGTCTGATCATCTTGTAGGTGGACAGCCATGTGATCTTTTACATCCTCTGGGATCCAGTCAGTAACGGCTCTAGTCCAGCGGTCGTCTCCAAATCGCATTACATGTCCAGCCCATCTGATTTTCGATGCCTTGGCAAATGAGACAGCATCCCTGACTCTGGGAAGGCGACAGAGGTTGGAGCTCCAGATTCCTTCTGTCATTTGAGTGAGGCGTGATATTCCAAGCATAGCTCTTTTGATTCCTCTTTGGGAGACCCGAGTAGCATTTTCATCCTGCTTTCCTAAGGCCCAGGTCTCTGAGGCGTATGTTAACGCAGGGAGAATGGTGGAGTTGAAGAGATGTGCCCGGAGCCGGAGGTTCTTTGTCTTTTAGCTATTTTTTTGATGCTTTTGAAGGCATTCCATGCCGCTCTCTTCCTCCTGTGCAGCTCAGGTTTTAGGTCGTTCATCATGTTGACTTCTCAACCTAGGTATACATATGTAACTGCTGAATTCAGAAATGTTTGTTCCATTGAGAGTGAATGGGGCCTGTGGAACTAGTTCATTTTTCATGAACATAGTTTTGTTGAGATTCAGCTGTAGCCCTATCTTTCCACATTCTCGGTCAAAGTCAGCCAGCATTTGTGCTGCTTGGCTAATGTTTGGTGTTATTAGAACGATGTCATCAGTGAAGCAGAGGTGGTGTAGTTCTCACCATTCTTTCCCATTCTAATTGTCGCATGATGTTCTCGAGGGTGGCGCTGAAGATATAATATTAAATATCTTTAGTATTGGGCCACTGTAGGAAATCGGATACACAGGTGAGCCAGAAGGATGTATGAACTGTTGCTAAGGACTAACCTTATGGTACATCCTGGAACTGTGCACTCATATTGCTGCTGATGGTGGTGAGGGATAAAAGAAAATGTGAAAACAGAGTAGTACATCTACTCCAGGTGCATTTGGATTTCCCTGCGCCCCATCTCCTTCATCCACACTGGGACAAACCAGAAGGAAAAGAGCTTGCTGGCAGCCTGGCGCGATGCCCGAAGCTGCGCCATTGCTCGGACCCGGCCGACCCCCCCAGCATCACTCTCCCTGACCCCACCCGCTCTACTCCAGGTGCATTTGGATTTTCCTGTTCCCCCATCTCGGCCATCCACATGGGATAAACCAGAAAGCAAAGGGGCTTGCTGGCAGCCTGGGGCGCTGCCCAAGACACACCATTGCTCAGACCCGCCAACCCCCACCCCCCCCCGCCATCACTCTCCCTGGACCCCACCCGCTCTACTCCATTTGCGTTTGGATTTTCCTGCACCCACACTTCCCCCGCCAACACCAGTGTAAAACCCAGGTTTCACACCCCAAAACTCAAGAGTACATAGCCACAATATCCCCACATCCCACAAACTCAGTTAACAACCATCGACAAACTCCCACTGTACTGCCCTACCACACAAGTACAGTCAAGTTCAACCTGTAACAGTCATAATGGTGAAGCAACCCAGAATTCCATCAAGCTCCGTGAGTGAAGGCACCTGCCAAGAAGAGCCAAGTAAAACTGATGAGCTGTATAACCTCTCCGATAAGCAATTTCGAAGGAGCTGTTAAGGATGCATAAAGAGCTCAAGGAGGCAATGGAACACAGAGTCAATAAAATGCAAGAGGACATGAAAGCAGAAGAAAAAATGGAAATGAAAATGCAAGTAGAAATAGATATTAAAAATGAGGTGGGGGGAAATGAAAAAACTCACTGGAAGGCCTTTCGTAGCAGAGTCACAGCAGCCGAGGACAGAATTAATAAGCTCGAAGATTAGGTGCATAGACTTTCTCGGCAACAGCAGAAGATGGAAAAAAAGACTCACAGTAAGTGAAAAGAAACAGGAGATAAAAGGATCATCAGAGTCCCAGAGGGACAAGAAGAAAAAACCCTGATGAAGAAGCAACCATCAAAGCAATCATCGCTGAGAAGTTCCCAGAACTAAAGAGTGCTTGCTCCCAGATTCAGGAGGCCCAAGGGTACCATCTAAAAAGAAACCCAAACAAAAATGCTCCAAGACAGATCCTAATCAAAATGACAAGAACCATTGATAGAGATAGAATACTGAAAGCACAAGATCAAAGAAGGAAATCCATACAAAGGAGAACCCCTAAGATTTACAGCAGATTTTTCAGAGGAAACACTATGAGCCCAAAGACAATGGTCGGATATCATGAAAAGACTCAGCGAAATGAAGGCCTCACCAATAATTCTTTACCCAGCCAGACTCACATTCAGTTATGAAGGAAAAATACACTTCATAGATAAGCAACAGCTTAAGACCTTCATAGACTCAAAACCAACTTTAAAAAGAAGGACTGAAGGAGCTGCTGTAAGACAAGAAAAGCCCTAAAAGCGCAACAAACTTATTCAAAAAGATGGCACAATATCCTATGACAATAATCTCTCTCAATGTCAATGGCCTAAATGCACCAATCAAGAGACACAGGGTGCCAAAATGGATTAAAAATGAATCCAACATTCTGCTGCCTACAAGAAACACATCTGAATAACCAGAGCAAACACAGACTCAAAGTCAAAGACTGGAAGACCATTCTCCACACAAACAACCCCTCCAAAAAAGGCTGGTATGGCCATACTTGTATCTGACAACATAGACTTCAGGCTAAAAAGGTTAGAATGGACAGTGAAGGCCATTTCTTAATAAATAAGGGATATGTATACCAGAAAGAAATTACACTCCTAAACATATATGCACCCAACAAGGGGCCAACAAAATACTAAAAACAACTAATAGAACTCAAAGAAGACATTGATAGTAACACAATAGTAGTTGGAGAATTCAGCACTGCTTTATCAACTATGGATAGATCGACAAGACTGAAACTCACCAAGGAAATACTGACACTGAAGGAAGAAATGGAAGAAAGAGGACTTTTCATCCCAAAAAAGCTGAATACACATTTTTCTCCAGTGCACACGGAACATTCTCTAAGAAAGACCACATACTGAGCCACAAAGCATACCTCAATAAAATAAAAAAGATAGAAATTGTGTCAACTATCTTTTCAGACCATAATGCACTGAAAATAGAAGAACCACACACAGAAACAGGGAGTCAAACAAAACACCTGGAAACTGAACAGCTCACTGCTGTACAACCAATGGGTCATAGAAGAAATCAAACAGGAAATCCAAAGATTCTTGGAAACAAATGAAATCACATCAACAAATGATATCACATCAACTATCAGAATTTGTGGGAAACCGCGAAAGCACTGTTAAGAGGAAAGTTCATAGCTCTGTAAGCATTCATCAGGAAAAATGAAAGGGCCAACATAAATAACCTGAATTCACAGCTCAAAATATTAGAAACAGACCAACAAAAGGAGCCCAACCCAGGCAGAAAGAAGGAAATAATAAAACTTAGAGAAATCAACGAGCTGGAAACCCAAAAAACAAAAGATTAATGAAACCAAGAGCTGGTTCTTTGAAAAAATAAACAAGATCGACAAACCTCTGGCAACATTTGTAAGGACAGGGAATGGGAACCCAAATAAACAGAATCAGAAATGAAAATGGGGACATCACAACAGAGACCACAGAAGTCCAAAAGATCATCAGAGATTACTTTGAGAACCTGTATGCCATGAAACATGAGAACCTAGAAGAAATGGGTAAATTCCTGAAGACCTATAACCTCCCATGATTGAGACAAGACCTGCAATAAATACCTGAATAAGCCTATCACCATCGAGGAAATTGAAACAGTAACTAAAAGTCTGCCCAAACACAAAAGCCCAGGTCCAGATGGATTCACTAGTGAATTCTCTCAAAGTTTTAAGGAGGTCCTACTGCCAATCCTTTCAAACTCTTCCAGAAAATAGAAGAGACAGAAACACTCCCAAATAGCTTCTACGAGGCACATATCACATTAGTACCCAAAGCAGGCAGAGACAACACAAAAAAAAAAAACTACAGACCAATCTCTCTGATGAACACAGACACTAAGATCTTCAACAAAATACTAGCAAACAGAATCTAAAGTCTCATCAAAGAAGATCATACATCATGACCAAGTAGGATTCATCCCAGGAATGCAAGTCAATCAACATAATACATCATATCAATAAGAGGAAAAATAAAAACCATATGATCCTATTGATAGATGCAAAGAAAGCATTTGACAAGGTCCAATACTCATTCATGATTCAAACCCTCCAGAAAATGGGAATTGAAGGAAGCTTTCTCAAGATAGTCAAAACCATCTGCCAAAAGCCTACAGCGAGTATCTTTCTCAATGGGGAAAAACTGAAAGTCATCCTCCCTAAGATCAGGGACAAGACACGGTTGCCCACTCTCACGACTTCTATTCAGCATAGTAATGGAAGTACTTGCCATAGCAATCAGAGAAAAAGAACATTAAGGGTATACAGATAGGCAAGGAAGAAGTCAAGCTATCACTATTCACAGAAGACATGATATACCTAGTGAACCCTGTACTCCATACTGAAAAACTCTTAGAAACAATAGATACCTATAGTAGAGTGTTAGGGTACAAAGTCAATACCTAAAAGTCAGTGGCTTTCCTATATACAAATAATGAAAGAGAAGAAAGGGATATCAAAACAACGATCCTATTCACAATTGTACCACAGAAAATCAAATACCTAGGAATCAATTTGATGAAGAACATAAAGGACCTCTACAAAGAGAACTACAAAACGTTACTTCAAGAAATAAGAGGACACAAGGAAATGGAAGCAGCACATTCCCTGCTCATGATCAGGAGAATCAACATTGTCAAAATGGTAATGCTCCCTAGAGCCTTAATACAGATTCAATGTCATCCCTATAAGGATACCCATGACATTCTTCAAAGAAATTGACCAAACTCTCCTGAAATTTGTATGAAATAATAAACCCCCACGGATAGCTAAAACAATCTTGGGAAAAAGAAAATGGGAGGCATCACCTTTCCCAACTTCAAACTCTACTACAAAGCAGTGGTAATTAAAACAGCATGATGTTGGAATAAAAACAGACATGTGGACC